>JBBMEF010000014.1:8570120-8580944 GCA_037832685.1 Sicyos baderoa | reverse complement strand
ACTTTTGCAAATAAAATCAGATGTGGACAAATCTGCAATTAGTTTCCAAAAAGTGCACATTCCTTGCAATTTCCCAAGTTAGAATTTAGTTTTTATGTTCAATCAATTCACTTAAGTCCCAACTAATTCATCATTCACATAAATAAGTAACTTCGTATTACGTAACTTGCTAAGAATTTGAAATGATAAAGACTTACCTAGAATGGGTCGGTGACGTGATTAATTATCTAGTTTGGTGTTAATCTATTTTCATGACCACATATTTAATCTCTTAAATCGGTATTTATAATCCATCACCTCAATTTATACAAAAAAAAAAATTGATAAAAATCCTTTTTATCAAATCATATAAACTAAATTTTAGTTTTTAAAATTATCGAAATTAAATTCTAAATTTTGACAAAATTTTAATTTTTTAAACAATGAAGACTAAACTCTAATTTTTTTTAACAATAGTAACCAAACAAATAATATATATATAATATATAATTTCCTCCGTGATTATTTTTGCAGGGATATTGTTTACTAACGGCACAGGCGCATTTCCAGCAGCTAAGGCCAACGCCGTGCAAAGAAGCAGCAGCAGGGAGCGAGTGCGAGGCAGCGAACGGCGGCCAGCAGGCAATTCTTTACGCAGGAATTTACCTGATAGCACTGGGAACAAGTGGGGTGAAAGCGGCGCTGCCAGCATTGGGGGCGGATCAGTTCAATGAGGGAGATCCGGCGGAGGCGGCAAAACTGTCGAGCTTTTTCAACTGGTTCTTGTTCAGCCTAACGACAGGGTCGATCGTGGGAGTGACGTTGATAGTATGGATAAACACGGACGTGGGCTGGAACTGGGCGTTTGTCGTGTGTAGCATTGCACTTCTTGGAGCCATTGTTGTCTTGTGTGCAGGCAACTCCTTTTATCGCAATAATGTCCCTAAAGGAAGCCCCATTCTCAGACTTCTTCAGGTGCATCTCTCATCTTCTTCATGTCATCATTCATCATGCAATCAAATGGTTGTTTGATCCTTTAAGTTCCCTCAAGAACAGGTCTTTGTAGCTGCAATTCGGAACAGACAACTTTCACTGCCACACAATGTTGATGAACTACATGAGATTCGCGACAAAGAAGCTGCTATCCCATATGAAATCCTTCGCACAACAGATCAATTCAGGTGTGTGATGAACTACTTTTATTTATCGACAAAACTAAAGCCTCGTTTGATAACCCTTTCATTATTTCGTAGATTCTTTGATCGAGCTGCCATTGTAAGGAATGATCCAAGCGTATCAATGTCTGATCAGCAAGGACCATGGAGACTCTGCACCGTGACACAGGTTGAAGAAACAAAGATCCTAATCCGAATGCTCCTGATTATAGTCAGCACTATTTTCATGGCTACCTGCATGGCTCAACTCCAAACATTTTCCGTTCAACAAAGCTTAACCATGGACTCCCATTTCCTAGGATTCAAAATTCCTGGCCCCTCTGTCCCCGTCATCCCCTTGCTCTTCATGTTATTTCTGATTCCATTATACGAGCATGTTTTTGTTCCTCTCGCTCGTAAAGTTACTGGAATTCCCACGGGAATTCGGCACCTCCAAAGGATTGGCATTGGGCTGGTTCTCACAGCTGCATCCATGGCCATTGCTGGGGTTGTGGAGACCCAGCGCAAGAACGTAGCAATCGAACACAACATGGTGGATAGTGCAGAACCTCTGCCCATGAGTGTGTTTTGGTTGTCATTCCAGTACTGCGTATTTGGAGTGGGTGATATGTTCACTCTCGTAGGACTGCTGGAATTCTTTTATGCCGAGAGCTCGGCAGGGATGAAGTCATTAAGTACAGCTATTGCTTGGTGCTCAATTGCATTCGGCTACTTCACGAGTACGGTGGTGGTCGAGGTGGTGAACAAGGCAAGCGGAGGGTGGCTGGCAAGCAATAATCTCAACAGAGACAATTTGAACTACTTCTACTGGTTACTGTCAGTGTTGAGTATGCTGAATTTTGGGTTTTACTTGGTTTGTGCATCTTGGTATAGGTATAAGAACGTGGAGGATCTTCAGAAAGATGCTTCCGAGGAAGAAAATGTCGACACGGCAAGAGCGGCATAGGAACAACATGTTCGGTCGCTGTGCTCTGGTCCAAATCTTATGTCTTGGTAAACTGTTTCATTAATCCCTGTAATATGTTTCTTCTCATGGTGTGTACCTGAACAAGATTATGTTATCCAATATCTTTCTTCAAAATGATTGAAAATCAACTTGTTCTGCCACCATCGACATTCAACCCATCATATCATCCAAAGAAACAGAAAATACTAATTATTTGAAATCTCAGAATTTAAGTACATGGAGAAAGGATAGTACAAAACACACACAAAATCGACACACCATACAACTTGTTCATTGTTAAGATACATTTGCTACGCCATGTCCTTTCATCTCGACCATAGTCCACAATAACCGAAATAACAAAGCGAGTTGAATGTGAATGATGCTCATCCCTGGCCTTCTAACCATTTCTTGAACACGCAAACCCTTCGAAGACTTGAAAACATCAGTTCTGGATTACCAATTCAAGGGCCTAGAGATCAGTACACTTGCGTTTTCCTTCTTTTTCTTTTCTTTTCTTTTCTTGTTTTTTTTTCAATTTTTTCATCCATCCTATTTTGGATGAAGAATAGCATTGGATATAACATCAGGAGAGACGGGAGATGCTTTCATTAATACACAACATATGGACATGAAGTCCAATCGACGTTTTATATGCAAATATCGTGCGGGAATCAGGAACGGAATGGGGCAGTTTAATCCCTGTGGAGTGTGTGGTAGGTTCTTTAGGGTCATAATACCAGGACAGTGTCAGGAAATCCCCAGATTAATTTTTCTTGCATGTGGTTCATCTACCATACTGGATCCTTTGGGGGGAGGCCAATACTTGAATAATGATCTACCTACAATATTTTCTACTGGGAGTGGACCCCTGGAAAAGAAGAAGAAAACGACTCAGAATATCGTAGTATCATAGTTTGTGTTTGATTTTCGGCCAATACTCATCGATAAATGAAAGTTATAACTTGTGTTTCAAATTATATGACAAGAGAATTGAGATGGTGAAATTACCAGTTATGAGAATCACAACTGTTGTTACGGTTGTCTCCCATTACATATACATAGCCTTCAGGAACAAGCTGCAGAAGAAAACAAGATAATTAGATTAACTAAACTATCTATTTCTCCCATGGAACAGAATTTAGGTTTTTTTTATCTTCCTTCTAAAGAGAGAGGGAGGGTTAACAAAAAAAGACAATTACCATTGGATCCATCTCATAAGCAATTGGCTCTAAGATAAACTCCTCATCTTGAATAACACCATTTACCACCAATTTCCCATTCCGAACCTACCATATGACATTGCAAGAAGTAATTAATATAAAAGAGAATCACACTTATTCCAGTTAGAATTTCAATACAACAGGACAAAAAGGTCAAGATATAAATCTCAAATGCCTATGGGATACTAATAAATGTTTAGTGTTAAGCAACTACCAATGGTTTTAAACTCCTAGCTTTTACTAATGGTTAGTAAGGAGCAACCATCTCATATTGTAACAGAATTCAGTTCCCCATTCATCTCCAGCATTGAAGATATCTGTCTTACGACCATTAATTAGTTACGACGCATAGAAGATATTAATCCCAAGTGACTAATGGCTTCAGAATCTTCATGTCACCTAATATCTACCCCATGATGATAGCTATTTTAATATCCTCATTTATCTCCATAATGGTAAATTTATAGTCTCAAATGTTACTTGAAATTCAAACTGATAAGTGATAAGTTACTTTACTTTTTTTCGTACCCTTGTGAATCGGATAAAAAAGTTTTTTTATTTTTTTCGGATAATGAACATAGCATAGAAATACTGCATACTAAAGAAATGATGTTATGAGTTTGAAGAGCACTTACTTCAACAACATCCCCAGACTTAGCCACAACTCTCTTAATAAACACCTCGGTCGAACTAACTCCAAATTCCTAAATGGAAAGCAAAAAAGGTGCAAGAAAGTATCAGCATCCAACATTACTTAACAGGAACATTTCCGAAAAAGAACCTTGATAGTTATAGTAATACCTGCAAGATTTTAGGAGCCTTAAAGATCACTATATCTGAAACTTCAGGTTTCCTGAAAAAGTATGAAACCTAGTATCAGGAGGAAAAGGATTAGAGATCAGTGAAGGAATAGAAAAGGTAACCTTCATATCCTTTTTTTTTTATAACAAGGTAAGCACGCCCGTCCCTAGGCCATGTACCGGAGACATCGAAGAAGTAGTTTCACAAGTGAATTTTGAACCTGGGACCTTGAGGGGAGCATACCCTCAAACCCCAAGTCTTCAACCACTACGCCACCCCTCGGGGACAAAGGCAACCTTCATATCCTTAATACACACTATTCCAATGAATCATTCTGAAAACTGTAATAACAAGAATAATCAATCTTTTTTGTCATATGATTGACGGAAGAATAACACATGAATGTGTTGATAATCACCATGAGTAGCCTAATGGTCAAAACTAAAAGTATGTGATAAGATCCGAGATCTATATTGATATCAAATAACCAAGAAACTACTAGATAACTAAGTTTTGATAGGACATGGAACCTCACATTCTCTAAAGAATAATCTCTTGAGCCCACAATGACTTCACTCAATATTTGGATACCAATTCACAACCCCACCCTTCTTCCTATTTATAACCAAATAGCCTAACTAACTTTCTAACTAATTGCCCAAATACTCTCATATTATTCCTAATTCTTTCAATGGCCAAACCCATAACTATGTTAAGAAACCAAAAGGTTGTGGGTTCAATCAAGGTTATTACCTGCCTAAGAATTAATTTCCTATCGATTTTCCTCACATACAAGTCGAGGTGTGTGTAAACCAAACTGAACACTCGCGGATTTAAAACATATACATGAATGTGCTGATACGTTCAAAATTCTAATTATGGTAAATTGGTAATGCAGTCAACAAATAAGAAGATATCAAATTACCTTTTCTGATAAAACCCGATCCCCGACTTCGAGAGTAGGATACATAGAAGACGAAGGAATCGATTTCGGCTCGGCCAAGAACGACTTAAACAGCACACTAACAGTCAGAGCCGTGAAGAGAGCCTTGGCATCCTCAGAATAGGAACTCAAGAAGCTCGAAACCCAGCCGCTGTTCTCATAAAACTGATTATTCCCACTTCGATCATAATCACAATCACCCGTTCCGCCTTTGTCCACAATACCCGGAAGCCACTTCGAGCCTTGTAAAAAGGGCATAATCGAAGAAACCCCAAAAGCTGTTTCTGCAGTGCTGTACATAGAAGAAGCTAGCTTGAACCGTCGGCTATCGGACCGATAATTGCGCGCGGCTGCAGGAGACTTGAGGTCCGGGTTATGGCTGGAGCCAAAGATGGAAGATCGGACCCAATACTCCTGGAAGACGCGGCAGTTACCGGCCCGAAGGCCGGTGGAGGAGGCTAGGTTGTGGGCGACATGGGCAGAGTAGGAGAGGGTGACACGAATAGCCATTAGTACAAATTTGAAAAGGTTGATTAGGGTTTGATGCAGGTTGGTTGCAGAACCGCAACAGCCTAGAGGGGGATGAACGCCATTTCTTCTTCGAAAAGCAGAGAATCGGCGTCCGATGTGGGGAATTGAAGCGGAAAACTACAGATCGGAGGGGATTGAAGCCAGAATTTGGAAAATGAAGAATTGGGTGTGGATTGATGAACGGAGATGGGGAAGATCTGGATGAATCTCTTGAGAAGAGGGGGAGCTCGGTTTCCTTGGGAGAATCGGAAAGAGGAAACAGAGAGGAAAAACACGAGAAACCCAAACGGAGAAATGGAGAAAATGGGATATATGATGGAGAAGAAACGACTATGGCGGCCGGAGGAAGGTGACAAGAAGCTTCAACGGTTTGACTTTTTGACTTTTCATCGTTTTTATATTTTGATAACACGTTCATTTGTCCAATAAAAACATAACACGTTGGCCGTATCCACCTCTGATATTAGGAAAAGGGAATGGGAGTTAGTGGGGTGAATATGAGTTAGTTTGGGTGAAAGAAGTTTTCAAATCAACTCAAAATTTTGGGTTGGCCAATTTTCCAACATAACCCAACTTTATTAAAAACACGATTTAACATTATTCAATCCTATATTTTTAGGTTAGGTTATTAGGTTCATTAATACATTGTAAATGTATATACTATTTTTAATCAAATTAGTCATATTTTATACATATATGAAATAGAATCTCTCATCATTATCGTATCAAGTTGATGAAATGTTATGAATATTCAATATGTAAAATATTCATATGAAGTCACTCAATAATTAGTACTACTATCATAGTTCATATAACATAAAACAAATAAATAATTAAAACTACAAAAAATAGATGTCATAATTTGACTTTCTAAAAACAAATAGATAATTAAAACCAACAAAAATAGATGACATAATTTAGTATATAGTTTATGAGGATCATTATTTAGACTTAAAAAAATTTAAAAACATATTGAAAAATAAAAAGTCTAACAATAATAGTTAAATAAATTTACATATAATATAAATAATTAAATAACATCATATTTATCTTATAGGTACAAAAAAAATATTTTTTAAATTAAATAATAAATTCGGGTTGGTCTGATTCGGTTGGGTAAATTTTAGGCCAGCCCTTAATCCAGCCCAACCTATGAAAATTTAATTACTTTGAACTCAACCCAACAAAAAAAAAGTATTTAATCCAACCCAACTTGTGGGTTGGTTCGGGTTACTCGGGTTGTTGTGTTGTCGTGTTGTTTGAACACCTCAAAAAGCTAGCGGGAGAAATACACCGTTTATATTTATTTATTTATCTCTTCTTACCAATATAATCATTATATATTTTTTTATTTTAGTAGAAATACGTATTTAAATGAATATTTTTCTTTAATAATTTACTGTCTAATGAAAAATAGATACACATTTTCAAAAAATTAACTATATTTAAAAATGTTATCGTAAAAATATTTATAAAATTAATGTTGTAGGTGGATTTGTAGGATACTGGTCGGATAGTCGATACGGAGCTCTTGGGGACCAATAGGGAGCTCCCAAAGACCAACGAGAAGCTCCTAAGGACCAATAGGGAGCACTTAGGGAAAAATGGGGAGCACCTAGGGACCGATACTAAGGACCAATGGGGAACTTCTAGGGACTAATTGGGAGCACCTAGGGACTAATGGGGAGCACCTAATGACCAACAGAGAGCTCACATGGACCAATGGGGAGCACCTAGGGACCAATGGGGAGCACCTAGGGACCAATGGGGAGCTCCTAGGGACAAATGGAGAACTCATAGGGACCAATGGGTAGCACCTAGGGACCAATGGGGAGCATCTAAGGACCAACAGAGAGCTCCTAGGGACCAATGGGGAGCACCTAGGGAACAATGGAGAGCACTTAGGCACCAATGGGGAGCAATGTGGAGCATCCAGGGACCAACGGGGATCTCCTAGGGACCAACGGGAAGAACCCAGGGACCAACAGGGAACATCTAGGGACTAATGGGGAGCGCCTAGGGACCAACGGGGAGCACTAAACGAATGCAATACATGGAAGGCTGTAGGATGTAGTACTGGAGCACTTAGGGACCGATTGGGAGCTTCTAGGGACCAATGGGGAGCACCTAGGGACCAATGGGAAACTCCAAGAGTGCAGGTTAAAGCTCCCTGATCTGAGATGAAGCCCAAGGTAAAACCTCGAAAGCCCAAGAAAAACCCCCACAGAGTTAAGTTGACATGCCCCCACTTCGACCGCTCTAGGCCCATGATAAGTCTAACGGCTCATCCCCGACTCGGGCCTACCAAGAGAGGATCGGGCCCATCATAGGCAACAAGACCTCGTCGAATGAATAGGCCCCATCCTCGAAAGACGAGGTAAACTTACGCGGTTCCTACGGGAAGAGGGAGAATCGTGGCTGAGAGGGGAGATCGAAAAGCGGGAGAGCGGTCGAAGGGTCTCGACCTACAAAAGTGAAGGAGGAGCAAAAAATAGGTAAGTTCGAATCAACCCTGAACTACTAAACTAGTCTAATACTCTACTCCTCATCTGACTTAGGCATCAGAGGCGACGTGGCTCGCACCACACCGGTGTCTAGCGTTTTTCTGTCTTGCAGGTTCTTGTTCCCGATACAAATTATACCAGTTGACGTAAAGGCCAGATTTAGGCATCAACAGTTGGCGCCGTCTGTGGGGACGAGACGTGTTCTATCCGCGAGTAAGCTACGAAACGTCGAAATTCAAACCTAAGACCATGAATAGCGCTAGTCATAGCAACCACGTGAATGATGGGGAGTCAGACAATGAGGTGGCTCCCAAGAGAATACCTACCCGACCCACTATGGTGATTAATCCTAAGGTTCACCCTATGGTCGAAGTTGAATAGAGACGAGCGGTCGAAGATGTAGAGGATCCGAAGGTGATAGCACTAGAGAGGAAAGTGCAAGAGATGGCATAAACCATCAACCAGCTTCGTGAGTTAGTAAACCGTCCTCCGGCTACCGTGGCTGCGACCGGAGGAAGAGAGGCACCCCCGGCAAGGATCCTGCCTCAAAGCGAGGCGGAACCTCACGCCAGGGCGGAGCCACGAGTAAAGGAACAACCGCACCCTAGGAAAGATCCCACTGCTAGAGAAAAACGTCCAACAGTCGGTAGATCCTTCATTGCAAGGACGAATGCTCCCACAGGAACACGAAATCGTGCGGGCCAAATTCTTGAGCCTCGTTCGGAAGCACCCCCTCTCGTATGGGACCCGGCTAAAGGGAAGGCCCCGGTGGTAGAAGAACCTACCAAGTCCGTGGCCCCTCGTCGAAAACCAACAGAATGAGGGAATGATAGAATGAGGGAATGTCCCGAACCTACTCGGACTACGTCCCGAATCGAAGACTCGCGTTCTAGAACGAAGTCTATATCAAGTAGATATCTTACCTCTAAAACAACCACACAGATAACAAGGACTGAGCGAGTGCCTAAACCTACCTTGGTGAGGACAGAAGACTCAAGCTTGGGAACGTACCTCCGGACTCTCATCAACTTACGCAGAAAAGAGATACGGGATCAGGAAGTTGATAGCCAGCCATGGGTCGCCGAGCTTCGACTGCTCTAGGATCAAGTGGTAGACATGAACAGAGCCTAGGATCAGGACGGTCTTGACCTGGATAATTTGGTGGAGCAAGTCGACCCACCGTTCACTGACGAGATTATGGCTGAAGAGGTGCCTCATAAGTTCAAGTTACCTACCATGAAAGCATACGACGGTTCTAAAGACCCGGTTGACCATTTGGACACGTTTCGGTCGTGGATGGAAGTTCACGGAGTCCGAGACGCGATCAAATGTCGCGCATTCTCCTTCACCCTCACAGAACCCGCACGAAGATGGTTTAGACAACTTCAAAGAAAGTCCATCGCCTCCTTCAGAGAATTGGCCAAAGCATTTATCACACAGTTCTTAGGAGGAAGAGACCAAAAGAAGTCGGCCACACACTTACTTATAATTAAACAAGGTAGTCATGAGACCCTCCGAGATACGTGGCTTGTTTGAATAATGAGGCGCTGCAGGTTGAAGGATACACAGATGGGACCACTCTGACCGCCATTGTAGCCGGGCTTCGAGATGTGAAGTTTGTATGGTCCCTAGGTAAGAAAGCCCCTTCCACATATGTAGAAGTACTAACGAGGGCTCAAAAATATATGTCTGTAGGGGAATTATTGAGATCACGGCGAGCACTAGAGGAAAAACGTGGGACGTCTGATTAAGAAAAGCGTATAGATCGACATGAGCAGCAAACAGATTCTCGAAAAAGGTCGTTTGATGATAGATCTGATACTCGGGACAAGTCCGTTCGCAAGGGCTTGCCACCTAGCAAATTTGACAAATATACTCCAACTGTGGTTCCCGTTGAGCAAATTTTGATGGAGATACGAGACAAGGAGACACTCAAGTTGCCAATCAAGCTGAAGGCTGGATCACACCGACGAAATAGAGACAAATACTGCTTATTCCATCAGGACCATGGCCACAACACCGCCGAGTGCTACGACCTAAAAGAGGCGATCGAGGGCCTAATTCAAAAGGGGCACCTAAAGGAGTATGTGGACGATCAACGAAAATCACCGGAGCAACCTAGCAAAAGAAGAGAAGTAGTTGATTCACCACCGCCCCGAGAGATCAAAACCATCTTAGTAGGTCTGGCGGGAGGAAACTCCGGAAGAGAGCGTAAAGCTCGAGCAAGAGAATCTCGGGAAACGACTGAAGAAGTTAGAATAATGGCAGCAGCAGACGATGCCCTATCTTTCGGGCCGGAGGATGCGATCAAAGTTCACCAACCTCATAATGACGCATTAGTGGTGTCACTCGTGGTGACCAACATTAAAATCCACAGAATTTTAGTGGACGGAAGAGCATCGACCGATGTTCTATCTTTGCAAACCTTCGACACCATGAAGCTGGGACGTGATAGGCTAGTCCCAAGCCCACTAATCGGGTTTGGGGGCAGCAGCGTTGTTCGCTTCTGAGGTGGTTCGCATTTAGCGAGAATAAAATCGTATTTTAAAGCGAATTGCAAATGCAAGTATATATTTTCGATTGCAGCAAGTTTTAAAGTAAGTAATTAAGTCATCTCCACAGGGAATTATATTTAGTTCGCTTAATTGCAAGTTGGTGTGATTGCGAGGATTGTGAATAACAAGTTGTCAATTTGTTATTGGAATAAATAGTTTGGTGAAAA
>JBBMEF010000014.1:8528102-8545336 GCA_037832685.1 Sicyos baderoa | reverse complement strand
GATTTTCCTTGTGTGTAGGATCTATTGTTTCCTTTTGAGAATTATGGTTGATGAGGGATATTTGTTTTGGTTTAATAATAACCACCAAAAACCTTTATTGATATACGTAGTAATTATTCATTCTAGTAAGTTTTTTTTTTTTTAAATGTGATTTGTGTATCTTTAAAATCTCTCATTTTTAATGTAGTTATTGTTCATTCATATTAGATAATATGTGTATTCACTCATGATTAATTAGTGACGATAATATGTTTCAAAAAAAAAAATTGTGACGATAATATTTCTATATTCTTTTCTTAAAAAAAAGAAAAAAAGAATAGTTTACTTATTTTATAGATGTTAATCTTCTTAGTTTTTTAAATGTGAGTTAATGCTCGTGTTGAACTGGTTTACAACCAAATAATGAAACCATTTCGTCACTAACCTATTCGGTAAGATTATGGCTCTTTTGAATTCACAAATCTTAAATATTTAATTTGATTAGATCCAATATTTATTTACATTTAATGAATTTTGATACTAGATAACATAAATATCTTCTCAAAACCAATATTAAAGAGGGGCATTACAAAATCTCTCACAAGTAACCCAATTTCCTTACAAAATTGTCATTGTTTTGAGAAAGTGGGATGATAAACTGCGGTACAGCTACCATTTTGGGTCAAAGATATGATTGAATAAATGGAGAACAAAAAATTAAAAAAAAAAAAAAAAACCTTTCTTTCTGTCCTGACATGTGACATCCTTCCACTGAGCTTAGGGATTCTCCAAAACTCCAAATCAAACAAACCCCACATCAAGTTTCTCAAAAATTAGACAAGTTTGGGAATACCCTAAAACTTTAGGGTTGTTGGGGTTTCTCAACCCTAGTAATTTCTTGACCATTTTAATGACCTTATCATTAAATTTAATGACAATTATTAAATGACCAATCGTCACCGTTGCCTTTTCCAATGGCATCTTTTCCCTTTTTAGGCCTTGATTAAATGCAGCCTAAATCATTATTATATCATTTGCAACTTTGTAATTTTGAACCCTAATTTTAATTATATTCATTTCCCATATTCATGTCTATTTCTTTGTGATGCAATGTCGTGGAGCACACAAGCCTAAACGCCGATGATTTCGGTGATTCCTTACTTTCTTTTTTGTCTTTTTTTGGTGATCTTTTATATTAGTTTTATTATTTTTATATTTTTGCTTGGAGTTTGAGGAAAAAGATAAGGGTTTTGGGCTCGAATCTCGAAGCAACACATGCATCTTGATATGTGCCTATTGTTGCATGCATATGTGCATAGTTGTATTTGTTCGAACAAACATTTAATTTTAACAATATTGTATGTGCACTACTCTATTACTATTATCTATTATAGTTTAATCTTCTTAATTTGTTCTTTTGAATATATATATTGCTCATAAAATATGTTGTATCAATTTGATTATTTACTAGATATAAGTTCTATTAGTTGTGGTTTTCTAACGTGTACCTAAATTTTTAGGTGTTTAATATTTATTTTTAGTTTATCAAAAAATAATTTATTATTTTGGATTTCAAAATATATTGAATTTTTTTTTGAAAATAATTTACCATAATAAGTTAGGTAAATATTAATGATGATTAAAAACATTTTCTAAAATCAAATTTTGTTTAATAAATAATTACCATTTATAAATATTTTCAAACGTTTTAACTATCGTGGACTCGTTCAAATAGTCAAAGAAGGTCTTGGAGTGCATAAGGTGATGGGTTCAATCTATGGTAATCATCTACTTAAGAATTAATTTCCTACGAGTTTCCTTGACATCAAATGTTGTATGATCAGGCGGTATATCTTGTGATTAATCGAAGTGCGCGCAGGAGGAGTTTATATCTATGAAAGAGGACCATGTTGACTTGATTGATTTATTTTAATCACGTGACATTAGTTGGTGACATGTTGACTTGATTGATTGATTTTAATCTGATTCAATTCTTCGATCACGAGTTCGATCCTGAATAGTAGTATATTTGGCTCATGACTCGGAAACTTGAAAGTTTGCTCTTCTATACATGGGAGCACCACATGTCTTCTCTTATAAGGGGCAGCACCGAGATATATCAGAAGATTGGAGACTCAATTGGAGGTGTCTAGAAATTAATACCACAAGCGAATCTCGAACTTGGAACCTTAAGAAAAGAGTACCCTAAAAACTCAAGTCTTCTAAGTCATTAGGTAAACATTGATACCGGTTGAGGTATTACTCTATTTGCTTTTGATAAACCTATTAGTTCTATATGATATAATTTTTACGTGTATAATAGCTAAAAACAATCTATAATACAAGACAATAAAAAAAACTTACACGTAATGTATAGATGCACAACTTTTTAATCTCTTATTTTCTTTGAAAAGGATATTAATGCACAACTTTTATTTATTATTATTTTTTTTTTGGAAAGGATACAAATGCACAACTTTTAATCTTGATTTACACAAACTCTCTTGTAGTTTAGAATGCGAATATAGTTCCACATATATTAGGAGATGAAGACGATTATGTAATAAGTTGTAAGTAAAGACAACATGGTGTCATATTTTGTATACAAATGTCACACAAAGTTAGAAAAAGAATAGACAATAAATCTCGATAGAGAGAACCCTAAATATTCTCCCACCACTTGAGAATTAAAAAGAAAACATTTCTAAGAAGCAAAGCAAAGAACAAAAAGTTAAAAGAAAAGGAGGTGAGATGCAAGAGACATAGAGAGAGAAGATATTTGTGATAAGACAAAGGCATAGAATATGGAATAACATCCAAAATTTGCCTGTGATTCATATGCATTTATTTTTTTTTTTTTTTTATTTGCATGTTTCCCATAAATTATTTTCTATATTCTAGACAGAGAAATGCACAAAGAGAGAATGATCAACGTACTTATTTTATTATTGATAACATCAAAGTTTAGTTGATTAATTATTAAGCCACTTTCATTTCCCGGAGAATCTAGAGCGCATCAGGCGCTGACCAATTAAAGCTTTTAAAATTAAATAATATTTAAATGCATGAAAAAAAGTAAAATTTGGGGGAAGAAGATTAGTTGAGTTTATTAATGAATTTATACTACGTATATACTGCCAAAGTGAAAGTTTTTTATGTATAAAATACTTTTTGAGGATTGAGTTTTTAGTAAAAAAATATTGCAAAAAGGGATTAGATTATTTGTTGGAGTAAATAAGTTTTTTTATTTATTTATTTTAATTGTAATGACTTTTTAAATTTTGATAATTGTAACTTAATTTTTAATTCAAATCTAATTTCCACATTTTGAAAATTATTTACATGATTTTTTTTTTTTTAGATTACAACAATTTGGGGTGATTTTAAAATGCTATTGCAACTTGTTGTAATTTCAAAATGTCGAAAATACAGTTTTTCATTTCATTTGCCGATCAACGCACATCCCAAAGACGTTCAACTTATGATGTCAAAGACGTTGTTATGTCGATCAAAGGGAGACGAGGTTCATTCCACAATAACAAGCAAGAATTCGACGTTTGAAGACATGATACATTCTATTAAAGGTGTTTATATATTCTCAAAATATTGAGTCGATCGATCGAAAACAACCGAATCAAGGTTAGTCCATTGATTTTCAAGCTTGGTAATTGATTTCAGTTTGAGTAATATAAAAAAAAATGTCGATCGGTTTATTATTTTTAAAAAATCAATCGAACCTATCGACATTAATTACTACTATATTTTTGTGTAATTCCTTAGATATTACGATTAATAACATAAAGTAAATATTTTTCAATAAAAAAAGATTTTCTATCATCTTACCAAATATTTGGTATTTCAGTACAAATACTTAAAATCTGACACGAATGATGCTTAATATTGGACGTCGTAAATGTAAATTGAGCAACGTCATTTACAGCTCCTTTGTGATTCGCCGCTTTCGAAGACAAAGTGTAAAGACCAGACCGAAATAACGATCTTAAACCTAGGTCTTTACTCAATGCATGACTTTAAAGCAGAATAATAAGCCGAACAACATCCAGATTCATGGTTTGGAACATAAAATCTAAAATATTTAAAAACAGTTCCATGGCCAGAGACATTTAAATTCAAAAGAAAAACATGCTTCATTCGATTATTGAGAAAGGAATCCAGACATTGTTCATAAAACAATCTAACGGCTCCGTGCCCTGTCTACATGCAATTAATGAAATAGTTCTTAAAAAAATTTAACTCCTAGTTCATAATTTAAAGCATAAAACATCAGCGACAACTACATATCCATGATCCATCATCTGCACCTCTAGCCATCAGCTTCGTTGCTCCAAGTTACCTGTGGAACCACAAGTAATAAGGGTGAGCAAAACTAGTTTACTCAGTAAGAACCCCCGATTGGGGTACAACACGTTAAAACTCATCATCTAGCTTACGGTATACAAGTTAAACTCAAACCTTACTTCTCTTTCTCTTTCTTTCTTGCATAGTAAATTCATAAGAGGATGCCATTTTGCGGACTTACACCTTTAGGCTTCTCGTTCCTAACTTTCATAATATCTTCTCGAGCTCTCAGTCTTGCTCGCTAAACTCTACAGGGCTAAGAAACTGTGGGCGTACTAGCTCGCAATCCCGAGGGAGCTCTCCACTTAGCATTGTAACGAGTGTACTGCATACACCCCATGCTGCTGGTACCAGGTAGAAGCTAGGTCTAGGGCTAACTGTCCTGGTCCAGGTTCGCATGTCCTAAAGACTCGGATCGGTGTCACTGAACAAAAGGGGTGCGAGACCTCGGCACGAAATTGTTGTCAGCCCTAACCATCGTACGCCTCGGCAAGGATACGTCCAAGGGTAGGCTCTCACCCAAAGGATCGGTCCATGCCCTTTCAATCAACAATTTTGGGCTACGGCCCACACGCTGAGATCGTGTCGACGGTTGGAAACGGGACTAGCCTCGTCATCATCCCAACCCGATAGGCTACCTTTGGCCACTCACCTAAGATTTTCGACTGGGCTACCGCCATGGTTAGCTAAACCATGGGGACAGGTCAGAGACGGAGTACTGCCTCGCATCCGTGCCTGGGTGCATAACTGTGCACTAGCCCGGATCATGACTCCTGCAACTCTAACTAAGATACGGTATTCAATCAACATACATACATGCATACATCATGCTTTCATACAATCAGAGGCAATAGACAGAACCTAGCATGGCACTATAACTATAATCTAGCAGAGGAATAAATCATGCTAGCACGAACATGACCTAGCATGGCTCTATCATGGTGAACAAAGCTATAGAAATCTAGGGAAAATCAAAACAGCAAATCCTATCCACTAGTAAGCATTCCCAATTCAACAAGCATACAATAGCCAACAAAGTCTTAACGAGCTGTCCACAAATCCAAGTAAGGGATCCTTACCTGAATCAATGAACGCCAACAAGCAAAAGCCACGGAGCTAAGCTGTAACCCACAAACCATAACCTAGCAGCATAACAATAAACAAGCAGCTAAGTAAACTAAATAACTCAAGAAGAACAACCCTTAAGACCAACCAAAAATAAATGTTGGTCGTTACCCCAAAATGGAGACAAGTTGTTGCTGTGGCGAGTTCGCTGCGGCGAACTCGGACAAGGCTGGGGCTGGCGGCTACGGCAGGCACGCTTCACTTCGGCGAAGGCGTGGGCGAAGGCAGGCGAAGGCAGTGTCGGCCGTGGGTGCAAGGGCTCGGCAGCTATGCGAGCGATGGTGGCGCGGGGCTGCTCGCGAACGGCCGCGAAGGTTCGTTGGGGCGAAGGCTACTAGGCGTGCGTGCGACGGAACAACGACGGAGCGGCTCGGCAAATGGGCGCTAACTTTCGCTGGGGCGAGCCAAAGCTTCGTTGGAGCGAACGGCGCGATCTGCGATCTGGAAATCCCGACTTCTCGGCTCCTTAATCGATGCTGCTCAGTCGTATGACGGCTCGGGGCTGCAGAAATAGAAGGAAGGAGACGCAAGATCAAATCCCCAAGGATTTAAACCATAAAATCAATAACAACGAGAGAGTTGAACGGGAGCTCGAAATTACCTTGAAATCCTCGATAAACGTGCGACGGACAGCAAGAACTCAAACGGCTGCTCGGGCGCAAAAAGACAACAGCAGATTTTGATTAGCAAGAAGCCCAAAGAAAACGATTACAACCCGGAGCGATTTACGAGAAGGGAAGAGCAAGAAGGACGAAGAACTCTTACCCCGGAGTGCGTGCGAACGAGAAGAGCGGACGGCTGCGTTGGAATCCAAATGGTGCGTGAGAATGCTGGAAACCAAACCCCTAAACCTATTTGCCATTTTTCTTAATTCATTTAATTAAACAAAACTCCAAAAATCCATGGTTCGAGCCCTAGTGAAGGAGTTCTTTATTTTCTTTTTTTAATTCTCATAAACCAACCAACAAAGATACTTCTCCAACGTAGGTTCGAAACCCATCAAGGTCAACAATTAAATGTTAATTTCCTTTAATTATCTACAACACCGAAACACCCGAAACTTGAACAACCGAACAATCAAGAATCCTGTCAAGAACCAAGAACGAGCAATTAATTAAACCAAGAACCTCAAGAACCTCTTTAAATAAACTAAACCCCGAGAACCAAGGGTCAAAAGTACGATCACGGCCAAGACAAACCTGAAACGACACTCTAAATTTCCGGGCCGTTACACGAAGACCAAAATCAAAACACTAATTATCTTTATTGTGACATATCAAATAGTTATGTACTTCTTACCAAAAAAAACAAAAAGCTATGTACTTTAAATTATATTTACTTATTGAATATCATATTAAGAATAAATATTAGGCATTCCTTATATACTCTACTATTTATTTACTCCATATAAATAATACTTGGATTAATAAATAAATATAAAAAATAAAAATGAGTACATATAAATACTCAATTTTTGAAAGAGTTGGTAGTGTGTTGGCTTAGTTGATTGGTTGTAATTCAACTCAATTGTATGATCGCGAGAGTTCGATCATAAAATTTATAATTACTCATCTTATTTAAGAGTAGTAATACAATTTATGTAGGATTTGTCGCACATCTCCAATTTAAAGTTAAAAAAATAAAATAAAAATAAAAACTCAATTATTATGTGTAACAACTTAGTTTATTATGTGATACGATTTAGAAAATGTGTATGAGTAGATGTATTTACTATAAATACAAAATATTTACTTCATACGTCATATTTAGTTTTAAAATAATACTAGTATATTTTTGTTAGATACAATGTATAAGCAATTCTAATTTTTATAATTAATACAAACATTAAAAATAAATATGGTTTATTTACAGACAATTAGTAGAAATTGTATTAATGATAACTACATCGTATTTAATTTATACATTGAATTTATTATACGACAACCACGGATTTATGTTTGTTAAATACGACATATAAATAATTTATATATATTACATTTATATAAAAAATATCTGAATTAAAAGAGTTCCTTACCCCACATATAAATACAAAATGAGTTTATTAGAGAACACTAGGGTATTTTTGTTAAATACAAGATATAAAAAAATGTATATAACATTTTTATAATTAATACCTGTATATTAAGAAACAATATGGTGTATTTACTGATAAATATGGTACAATCCGTACATGTATTAGTGATAAAAATAAAATATTTATTTTATATGTGTATTTATTAGGGGTGAAAAAAAAATCAATAACCGACTAAACCAAACCGATCCATTTAAGAAACACATTGGATCAATCAGCTCGGAATAGTAGAAAATCAATTTTTTTCGGTTCGATTCGGTTTTGTATAGAAAAAAACCAATAAAAACCGAACCGAACCATCCTATAAATAACAAATAAAAGCCCTAGATTTAATGACCTAATTTCATCCCCTCTTTATCGACTCTTTCTCTCCTTCTTTATTGCGTTGCAATTTTTCATCTTTAGGCGTCGATTCTTCACCTTTGGGCGCCGATTGCAGAGAAGACAAACTATAGTGATTCACACTCTCATCTTCTTCGTTCTCTATGTCGTCTTCATCCTCTCTCTCTTCGTGTTCACATCTACGCTAGATGATCTGGTAACCTCTTCTTCTCGATCTTGTTTGATTATTTTCGATTTGTGTAGTTGGAGACTCGGAAGAGATAATAAGTATTTTGTATGTTTATTTGATTTTACTACGCCTATGACTTCCATTGCTAGTATAGATCTAGTTTTATCGAACATTGGGATCTCTCAATTGTCTTTTCCTTTTTTTATTTCATCTCCATAGTTCTTTTTTTTTTTTTATATATTTCATTTGAACCAGTGAAAAGAATTTGTGTTTCTCTTTAATCTTGAAGTGGTTTAATCTTGAACTAGATAAAAGGATTGAAGTTTTTTTCTTTTTAGCCTAGGAAAAGGAGGGTCATATAGGTTTGGTTCTCACCCGCAAGAGAATCATGTTTTAAAATACCCAAGGAAGAGCCTTAATGAGTGGTTAGAAATTTTCGAACCACTGTAAAACTTTAGTGTCTCTCTTTTCCCTTATTTTACTTATCGTTATTTAATTCTTGCATATTAATATTTTATTGTATGGTGATTTTAGGGTGATTTTAGTTTTACAAGTTTAGATTATAAGTTATATTTTTAAAGAACTAAAAAGTTGGCAAACTCTATTCCCCCTCAAGTGTTTCATTTTGATCCTACATTTTCGTGAGTTGCCACAAACTCAAAATATTTATTTTGACATCTGCTACATAATACACATCTTGGATAGACCATATTAGGCCATCATTCTCCAGGTAAGAAATCGTACATTTGCTTTTGACCTCCACTTTTGACGCATCGCCAAAAGATACAAGACCATCTTCAATTTTCTGCATCTCTTTGAACAGATCTCGTGACCGCACATATGATTACTTGCCATCGAGTCGAGATATTACAAAGTTTCATTGTTAGCTGTCGTCATTTTTCCCATCAAGAGAAAACCTTCAATTGCTTCGTCTTCTAATGTCAAGTTGGTTCTTTGTTCAACCCTTTTATTCGCTTGACAATCTCTCGCAAAATGTCCAACTTTTCCGCAATTATAACATTTGTCAGAATTAGAATCACTCACATAGTGACCATATTTGTGACATTTATAAGATTCAATATTTGAATGATTCAATCTACCGCCTCATCCTCTATCACGTCCTCTTCCACACCAATTTGCTTGGCTCGACTATTCCTTCTTTTTATGACTGTCACTTTGACCACTACGACCATATCCATGACCTCCACGACTACGTTCTCTACTCTAATTTTTTTTAGAATAGAGTACATTTTCGTCTTAGATTGACGCCTTGATTTGAAGTGTTTGCTCCAGCATTTCCTCTTTCTTCTTGTTCTTACGCTGCTCGTGTGCCTCAAGAGAACCAACGGGCTCGTGTACAGTGAGCGTCGCAAGGTCCTTTGACTCTTCTATTGCACACACCACATTCTCAAAATTATTGGTCAATGTAACGGCCCAAAATTTTAGAACGTCGTTTCAGTTTGGTTTGACTGTTATTCCTGTTATTTGGTCTTTGGTTAGAGATCGGGTTTCTTTTTTAGGATTAATATTTATTCTTGTTCTTGGCAGGATTCGAATTCGGGTTGGTTTTGGATTTGAGGAGGCTTGTGTGTTATTGTGAATAAAGGACTTATTTTGTGCCGTCACTAGGATTTGAAGCTTGGTTTGTGTTGTGGAAAATTAAGGATTTAAATTAGCGTCCTCGTTGGGACTCGAAGCGAGGCTTGAGCTTTTGGAAATTAAAAGAAAAAAATAAATTGGCGAAGGTAGGACTCGAAGTGGTGATTTTTGGATTATTGGGTTTTAATTCTTTTATTGTGAAAATAGGGTTTTTTGGCAAGGGGTTCCTCATTTGCGTTCCAACGCAGTTGCCGTCATTGGGAGTTCTGTCCAGCTTCTTCTCCAACGTAGATCTAAGGTTCCCGAGGTAAGACTTCGGTTCCCTCACCTTCCCTTATCGTATGGTTATACTCTAGTTTGTTTATCCGTTTGCGTTCTCTTGCGGCATCGAGTTCGACCCTTACTAATTGTTCCTTTGCACGCAGCAGCTGCAGATCCGAGACAGCCTGATCAGATGCAACGCCTTCGTTTGATCCGCCTCACCGTAGCCGTCACAGCAGCCGATGCGCAGCCCTCACCAAACCAGCATCGTCCCCGGTAGCAGCCAACGTGCGCAAGTCTGGAGCAGCGCTTGTGTTCGTCCGTCTCCCGCGCGCAGTGGTCGCTCGGGCCATCTGTGTCGCACGCCACACCCAGCAGGCTAGCCTCGTGCATTTGTCCCCTGCATCAGCGCCGCAACCTCAAGTCGATAGCAACGTCTGCACAGCCTCACGCCAGCGTCAGCGACACATTAGCAGACGCACAACGATCCGCCCGAGCGTCCAGCAACCTTGAGCGTCCAGCAGCGTCTTCACGCCCTACTGCGCGCGCGTCAACACTTGAGCACCCGTGACCCATCACTCAGCAGCTTCGGTCGGTGTTGCTTCGTCGTAGATTCGCCCAGCGAAGTGTCTTGTCGGGCAACCCGAGCAGCAGCAACTCCTTCGTTTGGATATTGTTTCTTTCGCGCCGTTCTTGGTTGTTTAGAGGCTGTCTGGGTCGTTTCTACTTATTATTTATATTTTGTGAAACTTGCTTGCTAGGTTTTATTCGCTTTGGTGTTCAACAGCTTTAGGAGCTTTGCTTTTCGCTGGTTGTCTATCTTCCAATCCAGGTAAGGATTCCTTACCGGGGTCGCGTGGACCTTGCGAAAGATTTATTTAAGCTTGTGTTATTCCTTAAGCATGTGACTCGTATTTCCTATGCTCGCTCTAGTGGATAGGTTCCTTGAAATTAATCTTACAAGCATGTTTAATTCTTGATCATGTTTGTTTGTGCCCTGAATCTTGTTGTCGATTTATGAATCTTGTCTATTCTTACTTGTGTAGAATCATGTTATGTCTCGTCCCCTATTGTTCATCTGGTTGTACTCATTAGCTGTTATGAATGAATTCAGGTTCTGCTTAGAATGTTTTAGCTTAGGCTTCTGTGTGTAAGTCCCCGATAGGCGTCACAGTTCGCTAACACGTGTAAGTCCTCGATGAGCAATGAGGTGTTTAGCCAGTGTAAGACCCTGTTGACGTCCTTGGACATGTTTGGTGTAAGTCCCCGATGGGAAACCTAGTGTCCGATGTTAAGTCCCCGATGGGCATCCTTAGCAGCAGGTATAAGACCCCGATGGACATCCTTGAGCTCGTTGGAGTAAGACCCCGATGGGCATCCCGTGTTCTATTGTGTAAGACCCCGATGGGCATCACTTGTTGTTTCTGTTTGGTTGTATTCTTAAGACCCTGATGGGCAGTTTAGTAAGTCCTCGAGTAGGCAATTCTTGTAATGCTTCTTAGATCGACCATTGTTGGCTTCTTAGTGTTGTTATTATTGTTGGATGCTTGAATCGCCTGTTTAAATGCTTCTTTCGTATTGTACCCCGGTTGAGGATTCTTACTGAGTAAACTCGTTTACTCACCCTTACTTTTGTGGTTTCCACCAGGCAACTTTGGACCAAGACTGGATGGTTGATGGAGGCGGCTGGATGATCATGGACTTGCTTAACTCCGAGTCATGTTTTTTAAGTACTTTTTATGCATGTAGACAGGGCACAAAGCCTTTAGGATGTTTTAAATTATTTTTGGAAAAGTCTTGTGAACTGAATTGAATGTATTGAACTCTTTTACTTGCAATAAAATGACTCTGGCCAGGGTTAAATTTCTATAAACGTGTTGACAGATGCTTGGAAACATGGACATGTCTAAATGATGTTCGTTTGATCTTTGATTTTGTTGTTTGAAAACCTTTTAAATTATTCCACCTTTGAGTTTAAAATTGTTAGATGCTTGCCTGAAAGGCAAAAGACCTAGGTTTAGGATCCATTTTGGGTTGGGTCTTTACAGTCAATGATCTCAAAATCCTTTCCACAACTCGCGCATTAGTTAGCTTTTCGTCATTTCGATTGAGTTAGTTCACCACCGTATGTACACGTACGCGTGATGTAGTCGGATACGCTTTCTGACTCCTTCATCTTTATGCTCTCAGGCTGCCATGAAGGTTCTGAAGACGCACTTTCTTGACTCGGTCGACTTCTTTGAACACATTCTTTTGAAGTAGTTGCACTCGCAATCTTCTCAAAGCCCGATTCGTCAACTGCACGGAACAACATGTACAATGTCGTTTTATCCTTCGAACTCATCTTTTTCAATGCTTTAGCTTGATTCTTCGTGTAATTCGCGGTATCGGCTTGTTCTACAAAACTTTATTCTACCACCTCCCATGAGAGCCGAAAAGAGCTTTCATCTAGATTCTCCAATTCTGGTAATTCGCCTTTGTCAACTGTGGCAGCGAAATTTGACTCGTCACGTTCGCCATTGACTTTGATACCAATTTTTAGATAACGACAAGCGAATAAAAAAACTGTATAACAATTGCGCAAGCTTTTTACTTCGTGATTGGAGAGACAAGGCAGTCACAAATTCTCTAAACATTTTCTTTTTATTTCTTTTTTTGTTTCTCTCTAATTTTCACAATGAAATAAACCACCTATTTATAGCCCTATTACAATTTGGTCTCTAAATTCTTACAAATAAAAAACATTTCCCTTGGTCAATTAAGAATCCACTAATTTTTTAATTAGCTCATAAATTAACAACTCATTAATTTATTAATAAAATATCAACTAATTACATTTAAAACAAAATAATAAATTTTCATATTCAACCTGATCAACATTTAAATCATTGGTTTCAAATAATAATTAGATAGAGAGAAATAAGAGAAATTAGAGAGGAGAGGTCACGTGAGGCACGAGCGGAAGATTGGACAAGGAATAATTGGACACGGGGAGGGAATATTGGGAACTTAAGGATACATCTCAAGTTAAGCCAGACTACCCGTTCCTCAACGTTTATGTTTGACTAATACTTTTTTTTTTATATAAAAATTAGTCTTAAAATATCGATCCTATAAATCTAACTTAATAGTTTACCATAGATTTATTTTTTTTAATATCATGAACCAACCTTTGATTCTTTTCTCCAGTGTAAAAAAAAAAATATCAACAGTATAGATTAAAAATAAAGCTAAGACTCCGTTTAATAATCATTTGATTTTCTGTTTTTGATTTTTGAAATTGAAGCTTACAACTACTACTTTAATATATCTATTTAGTTACTTGGATATCTACTTCTTACCTATATTTTTAGAAACCAAATCAAAATTTTGAAACAAAAAAATAACTTTTAGAAATTTATTTTTGTTTTTGAAAATTGGTTAACATCTTTATACTTTTTTAAGGAAAAATGGTTACATGGTAAGAAAGGTAGAACACAATATAAAAAGTTTGAATAAAAATAAACTTAAATTTTTAAAAACTAAAGATAAAAATTCAAATGATTATCAAACCGGGTCTAAATTACTAAGTTGAAATTAATTTTATTTGCCCAATATCCTAGTCTGGTTTATTTTTTTCTTACTTGATCGCTTGATGGAATCAAACCTACAATGGAACTAACATGACATTAAATACTTAAAACTTATACTTATATATCTGGCTTTAAATCAACATTATCCTGTAGCAAAACTTTTTTTTTTAAATATTGATTACCAAAATTAAAGTCAACATTGTAAATTACTATCTTAATAACATGAATTGTTTTTGTTTTTTTAGTACAAATAAGGGGAGAGAGACAACAAACCCTATATAGAGAATACTACTCCTCTAAACTATTTTCTTAGAATCGAATATGTGACCATTGTGTTAAACTGGATTACTACTAAATACTGAAACCGACAAGTCACCAACCGTTTCGATCTACTATCATGATTTGCCTATAGTTAATAATATTAAAAATTAATTTATTGTACTACGGACACAAGTATTAATTTGAAAACAAAAGTAAAAATGAGCAGAAAATAGAAAACACACCATTTTGGCAGGGAATATAAGAAGCCATAAATGGTTACACACAGTCAAAAGAAGCTATTTTTGAGGTTGTAAAAACCGAAAAGAAATAGAAAAATAGGAAAAAGAGAGGAATTGAGCAGTAGAGACAGGGTTTGAGCAGAGGGATAATTTGGAAAGCAATGTAAAATATACCTCGTTTATACACAAAATGGGGAATCTTCTTTAATTTATGTAACTCCAAACCCCCATCCTTTATAATTATATAATCAATTTCAAACAATAATTCCTCCCATCGCTACAAAATATGTTCAATTTTAGTATTTATATTTTCAATAAAGTATCAAATTGATTCCAAGTTAATTTTGTTACTAGTGAAGGTTTAATTAAAGTTTCTTGGTTTCAATGGGACTCACAGGGCTCAAGTCTCCCTCCAACATCTAAATCAAATTATTGTAAAATCAAAGTTTTTCATAATAATAATAATTTTAATTTGCAAGAAAGAACCTTTAAAATGTATTTCTATAATCTATAAAAGAAAAGAAATACACAATACTTTTTATTGAATTTTATTTTTTGAAAAAACCAATCATTACGTTTTATGAAAGTCCAATTACTAAAATTGGATAAAGTAAAATAATGTTTTGGTGTATGAAACTTTCACATTTATTTCATTTTGATTTATGAACTTTTAAATATCTCATTTTAATGGTGGAATTTTGAGATTTGTTTCATTTTAATCTTTTGAAAATCTGAAAGTTTAATTTTAATTTTTGTACTATTTTAAGAAACTTAAAGTTGGTCTTTATAATAAATTTCAAATCAACATTGATTGAAATTAATTCAATAATATTAATAATTTCAATACTATCAAAGATAAATTGTGATTACTTTTTTTCTATATTATAGAGAAAGATCATGATTTATTTTTTAAAGAAAATAAAAAATTATGTGTTAAGGACCTATTTTAAGTTTTTTTTCTTCTTTTTTTTAAGTTCATAAATCAAAACACAACAAATCTTAAAGTTTGAGAATTAAGAACAAACTTTTGAAAACTTGAACTAAAATGAAACAAAATTAAAGTTCAGCTACTAAAATTGAACTCCCGAAAATTTAAAGATCAAAATGAAACAAATGTCCAAGTTTAAAAATCAAAATGATATTTTACCTTATTAAATATTTTAAACTTTACGACAAAAATAAAATAACTCTCAACGTATAGAAAAAAAAATGATATTTTAAGCCTTGTTTGATAATTATTTGGTTTTTTGTATATGATTTTTAAAATTTAAGTTTATTTTTACTCAAATTTCCCACGATGTGTTTCATCTTTCATACAATGTATCATCTTTTCTTAAGGATCGAATTCTATCTAAATTTCAAAAAAAAAAAAAAAATTAAAGCTATTTTTTTTTCTTCCAAATTTTAGTTTGATTTTTAAAATTATAGGTAAGATATAGATATTCAAATAAGATAAAAGATAGTTGTGGTAGGTTTAAATTTAAAAAATTAAAAACTTAAAACAAAATAATTATTGATTTGTTTATAATCTATTTTCACACAAAATTTTCAATGAAAGAAAAAAGCATGTGAAATATAAAAGGGTCACAATCACAAGCAAAATAATCCATCACTCTTCCAAATGTTAAAAGAAAAAAAAAAAGAAATGAAAGAGATGATAATAATTGAATAGTGCAAAAGAAAGAAGAAGAAAAAGAGTGCCCCATTTTTTGGTTTTCTCCAATTTCATAATCCCCACCACCTCCTTTTCATTCCCCCATTATTTAGATATAAGAAACTTTCTTCTCTTTCTCTCTTTCTTCTGTTCTGTGTGTGTATTGGAAAAGCTGTCTGATCCATCTGTGAGTATTAAATGCACACACAACTTTCAACTTTTCACTCCTTCCTTTCCTTCTAATTACCCTTTTTTCTTTTCTACTAAAAAACTTAAACAAAAAAAAAAAACTTAAAATTTTCATTTTTATTCTCTTCCTTATAAATCCACTCTTTCCCTTCAAAGATCCCATTTTTCCAAACCCCTTTCTCTATCTCTTTCTCCCAAATCATAATCCACTCATAATCTCAAAAGGGTCACCACCTTTTTCCTCATTCCTCATGTTTACCTCTACTCGTTTCATCATGGAGCCGCCCCCGCCGCCTCCGCCATTGCCCGACCTCTCCTTGCACATAAGTCCACCATCCGACTCGGGCAGCACCGGCAGCGATCTCACCCACGACAATGCTGCTGCTGGGTTTTTCCTCCCGGTCGAACCCCGGATGCGTTTCGGCGTCGAGCTCGAAAGAAGCTTCGATGGGCGCCATTTCAAGAGAGCTGGAAAAATGGGGTTTAGAAGAAGCATTAGGGCTCCAAGAATGAGATGGACTACAACTCTTCATGCTCATTTTGTTCATGCTGTTCAGCTCCTTGGTGGCCATGAAAGTACATATTTTTGTTTCAAATCAATGAGATATTGTTTAATTCATATATGGCATGCAAATAAATAAATTTTTTTTTTTTTCTTTTTTCTTTTTTTTTATGCAGGAGCAACTCCAAAATCTGTATTGGAGCTGATGAATGTGAAAGATCTAACCCTAGCTCATGTAAAGAGCCATTTACAGGTGGGTTTTAATTAATTAATTATTAATTAAGATTGATTATTATTCACAATCATAACAAGTTGTTGCACCCTTTTTTTTTCTTTATTCTTGTGCTTGAATAAGTATATATTGAATTAAAGAAGTGAGGACAAAAGAGCATCAAGAGTTGTAATCTTTGCATTGTTGACTCTCTTTTTCTTTCTTTTTTGTTTCTTCTTTTAATTTCAATTATTTTTGTTAATGCAGATGTATAGAACAGTGAAAAGCACTGACAAATCAACTGGTAAATAATATTCTTTTAATCTCCCCTTGTCAACACTCTTAACTTTGGTACATTTTTGTTGATCTGAAAATAACTCAAACTTTCAATGGCTTCATTTGGACTCCTTTTTGCTTAATGATTTTTAGGTTTTTTTTATCACTTTTGTTGAAATGGATGTTTTCATTGTTAATGTGAATTTGTAGACTCAGCCTTGAAAAAGCAAAGGCAAGAAGTTGATGCAAATGGTGTTATTTCAAATTGTGAGATCTCTAACCCAAAACTTGCAATGTGGAAAAGCCCTGAATATCAAATGTGAGTGATTTTTTTTTTTTTTTTTTTTTTTTTTTTGCCAAACTTAATGAATTTTTCTTTCTCTCTCAAGCAATGAAAGTCTTTG
>JBBMEF010000014.1:8516584-8528092 GCA_037832685.1 Sicyos baderoa | reverse complement strand
CTTTAACCCAAAACTTGCAATGGGGAAAAGCCCTGGATATCAAAGGGGGGTGGTTTTTTTTTTTTTTTTTTTTTTTTTTGCCAAACTTAATGCATTTTTATTTCTCTCTAAAGCAATGACATTCTTTGATCAGTTCAGTTTTCAATCCTTTTTCTTTTGAAAAAAAAAACACATTTTTTTCCCCTTTGATGTTAAGGAAACACACTAATTTAAGTAATTTTTAACTTAAGTAATGTATGTAATATTAGCTTCTTTGACCATACTCTAGCACCCATTTATGATCACTTTATTTTGGGAAAATTAAGTGAGCAGTGTCTTTTCTTAAAATATTTGTTTATACATTTTTATAGAAGTAATTGCATTAGTCTGTTTCCCCCAAATCAGTTAATCACTCATTGACTTAAAAATCCATTGAAGAAAAGTGGACTTGACCATGTAAATCAGCTGATTTTGAATTTCATTTTCTGTTCCAATCTCTGATTAACATTCACCTAAGTTGATGATTGATTATCATAATAATTGTTGAATGGACCCATATTTCCCTTTTATTTGTCAAACACACAGATTACTTTTTATAAATTTGCTATTTTTGTAACATCAGGTCTCATTTGGGATTTATTTTCAGCCTTTTGTACTTTTAGCATATACTTTAATTAGCTTCATGACATGTACTCTTAAAATACATTAAACAAATTTTGCTAAAATGAGCATACATAAATTTGTCCTATTACGATTGAGGTTCAAATTTTCATACATATTTCTAAGATCATTTAAAAATCCCCATTTTTTATCCTTGAAACACGCCTTCAAAACAAAATGTGAAACCTTTAAAAAACATAGTATACAATAAGTGTCAATTTAAAATCCACTCAAAAGAGTTAATAGCATGTTGTCTTAATTGATAGCTGTAATCTAATTTAAATTCATTATCGATTACAGATTCGATCATAAAAATCTGTACTTGACTCTCGTACTTTAAATATAGGGTTTGTGGTCCCTCCCTAATTCGAACTAAAAAAACATTAAATGTCATAAACTAATGTATTTAGTGGCTTAATTGAGGATTATTAAACAAATCAATGTTGAGCAGGAACTTGTTCGGATTGATTAGTTGTAATCTAATTTAAATCTATAGTCATAAATTCGATACTTGACTCTCATTTTATTTAAGAGCAGTAGTACCATAAAGATAGGGTTTGTGGTCCCCTCCGTAATTTGAACCAAAAAAGCATTAAATGTCATAAACTAATGTATTTAGTGGCTTAATTGAGATTATATTATTAAACAAATGAATTTTGAGCAGGAACTTGTTCTGTTCGTCAATGGAGACAAATCAAGAAATGACGAGCAGATGGAGTAAACAATGCAACAATAGAATGGAAAACAACCAGGTAAATAATTCTTATACACATACAATAAATACAAATACAACATGTCTATAAACAAAAACCTTAAAGACACAAACTTTTCCTTCTTTCTTGTATTTCAATCTCTCTAGAAAAAAAAAAAAGAAAAAAAAAAAAAAACACAATAATTATATCCAAGAATGGGCTGATTTTTTCTTCTTTAATTTTGGTTTGATTTGAAGCTGGCCCGACACAATGCAAGCATCAAAATCTCGAGTGGCGTGAAGAACCAGTGGTTGGAAGGTAGCTGCTTGTCGTTGTGTGATCATCATGGCGATGTGTATGATAATAATAATCATACTAACAAAATTAACAATCTTAATTTAGATTTCACTCTTGGATGCCCTAATTCCCTAACAATCGATTCTAATTAAAAACCCTTTCTTTGTGGGGTTTTTGTTATAATTATTAACCTAATTTATGAGGGTTTTCTTATTGCTGCTTCATATTTTTATCTCTATCTATCTATATATATATATACCTTTTGTGAAGAGGAGAAGATTGTGTAATCTTGTTTTCATGTCTTGAAATTTTTCATTGTCATGCTATGATGAAGAGAGAGTAAAAGAGAGGATGGTTTTTTAATTTTTTTTTTTGTGGATTGTTTTTGTTTTGGGTGTAAGATAAATATAGATGGAGAGATCATGGGATGAATATATGATATTCTAATTACAGAAGTTGCTTGTTCTTTATGTTTTGGGAATTGGAAATTTAAAACATGGGCATAGTTTGAGAAATTAAGCCTTTTTTTACTCTTACCTCCTTTCGATTGTAATTTGATTTTTTAGGTTTAATTTCGATAACCATTTAATTTTTTGGTTTTAGTGTTTTAAATTTAAGCTTGTTTTATTTAAATTATATACAAATGACTGCTTTTTTTTTTTTTTGAAGAACTATTCGAATCTTAAGATAAAAAATAAGTTTTTGGCCAATCTACTTTTTTTCTGTTACAAAATATCGGGTTGGTTTTAAAAACTTAGGTAAAATCTAGGTATGAAAGTAAAAAAAATATAATATATTGAAGTAGTTGTAGGCATATGGCTAAAATAAAATAAAAAGGTAAAATTTTCCAAAAAAAATGAATATATTGGAATAGATTATTGAAAATTAATGGTTCTCCCAAAATTAAAGTTGAGAGTTGGAATGTTATTTCAGACACTATTTTAGGAGATTGGAAAGTTTACATTCTGGGCCTCGTAAGATATATTCCCCATAGAATTTAGCTATTTTGTTTTAGAAATATGAACTCTAGGGTTGATTTTTGGGAACACATTTGTAACCATGTTCCTAATGAGGATTTGGTATAAGGTGACTATTGTCATTTAGAATTTGTGGAATTTTACAAATTTGAAAATCAATAAGAATAACTCTATCAAGGGACTAGAGGGAGAGCCATGGCCCCCTCAAAATTTTAAAAGTCAATATCGTAATATATTTTCGATATTCCTAAAATATGCAAAACTTTAGGTCTCTTTTGATAACTATATGATTTTTTTATTTTTGACTTTTGAAATTTAAGTTTACAACAACCATTTTACTATATGACTTTTTCTTACTTAAATATCTACCTCTCACCTATATTTATAAAAATCAAACCAAAATTTGGAACAAAAAAAGAAAAATAAATAACTTTCAAAAGTTTGATTGGATACATGAAGAGTGAAACACGTTGCACGGAATTTGAGTGAGAATAAATTTGAATTTTAAAAATCAAAAACAAAAAATCAAATGATTATCAAACGAGGTTAAATAATTTATTTATACATGATAATTGACTAATGACGCATCGGAAATGCCCCCCTAATTCCTAGAAATGACCTGGTTCGAGTTATCCTTACCAAATATTTACCATTTAAACATATTTTAAATGTTATCAAAACTAGTTATTAAATCAATTTCAATATTTAATTTTATGAAAAAGTATAATATTTTATTGTTAATAGTGTAAAAACATATTAGATATTAACTATTGTCACCCACAGTGGGTGACCCACTTAACAATTTTCCTTTTTTTTTTTTTTCAATTTCATTACTAATAAAATATTGTAGGTTAGGATTTGTTTCATGAAAATAATTAAGTGGGCACTTGTATATTTATGAATATAAAACAAAAAAACAAAAACAAAAAAACAAGACAAAAAAAAAAAAACAAAAATTGACCCTCCAAACTACGAAACTTGGATCCGCTGTTGACTCTAAGCTAGCTGGTTGAAAGTTAGGGTTCAGAAATTTGTGTGTGGATTTTTTTAGAGGGTATGATTAAGGCTGAAACATATTTGAAAGTCTCATATATTATTTCATCTCATTTTCTTGTTGAGTCGATGCTTCAATTGTTGTTAAGTATATTTCCAATGACTCGATAGTTTTTTCCTAACTAACTTAATAATGTGCTTGTTGATATTGGATATGCTATCTATCTATTTTCTACATAATTCTAGTGTAGCCCACTATAGTAGAGATTGTAATAAGGTTGCTAATTAATGAGTTGGCTAAACAATGAGTGTTGTTGCTTTTGGTTGGAACAATCTTTCCTCTTATATGGAGGAGCTCTTGGATTTTTGGAGGGAGAGATTCTTCCCTCTACTATGGGCTCCTTTATGGATGAATTGAGCTCTTGGATTTTTGGGGAAAATTTAATTTAATGATTCTAATGGAATGAAATGTCAATTCTAGATGTGTAACAAAGTCCGTCTCGAAATAACTTGATTTTGAACATCTAATTTCTCAATTAGATACCAATTTTTATACATGCATAGAAAATTAGTAAATCGACTATTCGTGGCCAATTTTGAACCACACACCTATGAACCTAAGGTGTTAATGATGTGATCTCAAACTACTATCTTCTCAAAATTACTAGGGAGCACGCTTGATAGGGATGACAACCCTATTTGAATCTCCATATTTGTGTGATATTGTCCACTTTAGGCATACACCCTCATGGCTTTGTTTTTGGTTTCACCCAAAAGGCCTCACACCAAAGGAGATGGTTGTCATGATCACTTATATACCCATGAGCTTCCCATTTTCTAACCAATGTGGGATACTTTGTTTGCCTCTCTATGGGCTCGCCTTGTTCATTCGGCACCCGACCAACTCCTCTTCTCCTAAGAGTACATCGTTGGTTCGATAGAACAGACTTTCTGCGATGACTATTATGTCCGACTAACTTCTCTTTTCCTGAGAGTACACCGCTAGTCAATTTGTCTAGCTCATATCCAGACCAGTGGGAAATCTGGTAAAGCTACCACAAACTTTCATCTCCGGGCTCCAAACATCTTTATTCTACATCGAGGTGATTTATCAACATAGATATGTTTGGGGCACGACACTGATACCAATTGATAAGGATGACAATCCTACTCGAATCTCCATATTGGTGCGATATTGTTCACTTTAGGGTGACACCCTTATGCCTTTGCTTTTGGTTTCACCCAAAAGCCCTCACACCAATTTGGAGATGGTTGTCATCACTCATATATCCATGATATTCCCCTTCTTCTAACCAACGTGAGATACTTTTTTTTACATCCCAACAACGCTTTCATGTGGATTCTTAATCAACTAAAGCGTTGAATTATATTGCATAAAAAATAATTAACAAAATCATCTACACATTAAATTATTTTCCTTTACATGTTTACCTCCCTTTAATTGTTGCATTGAACGATTTAGTTCATGGCTAAAAAGGGGAAAGAACGAGGAATTCCTCGGGAACATGATTCTAAAAAACATAAAATTGAGAAATTAAAACAAAACAAAAGATGAAGAGAAAATACCGAATGCTTGATTGAATCATAAAAAATGTCTCAAACGATAAAGAAAAGAGTGTCAAAATGAAAAAAAAACTATAGATCAAAAACCTCAAACTACTGTGTGTTCTCCCGATTCGGGTATAGTGCATTAAAAAAAACTAAAGAGAAATGAGAATAATCTAACCTAACTTCCCTTTTATTTGACAAAAAATGTATATATTAAGTTAAAAAATAAATAACATTTTTCTCTAATAATTCTCCTCCTTAATTTCTCAACCAACTTTGACTTGTTAAATTGGCTATCAACTTCTCATTTATTTTTCACTTTTTCCCCCAACGCATCATTCACTTTGAAATATTCTTCAAAAGTTAACCAATTCGCCTTATGTTAACATCTTCTTTCGATCTCTTCGATCAACATCTCAGATAACCTTAAATAAATTCATAAAATAAAAAGGGATAACCATAGTCACCATTTTGATAAGGATTTATTTTCCCTTTTGTTGTGCAAATTAATCCAGATCTATATCTAATCTAAGAACAAATGCACAATCTAAACAATTCAAATCAAAAACAAATTGAAAAGATAGAAGGATGGAGAAGAGAGAACACCGGATCTATAGTGGTTCGGAAACATCCCTACTCCATTGTTATGGATCGATTGAGCTTGATCGATCCACCATCATAATGTCATTGCAAAGGATTTGTACAAGGGAGTCTCAAGGTGTTTAGGGTTTCTAAGCTTCACTCTCTCTCACCAATGAAAGCAACCCCCAAATGTGCTTTATATAGTAGCACCAATACACATCTCTCATGATTAGCTAAAACTAACCCTTAATTAACCCAAGTTAAACATTAACTCATCTTATGGGTTAATACATGATGTGTAATTCACCTATTACAATATACCCTCTTGAAGTACATATCATAAACAATCTTGGCAATCAGAAGCTCCAGACACACTTGGATCAGAATCTGTTCAAACTGAACAATCATAACAGAATAGCCAGACTCACATGGTTCAGAAACACGCCAAACTATCTTGGCTCAGAATTCGGTCATGCGGAGCAAATCAAAACGGTCTTCAAAACCTCAGAACTTTAGAATTTCAGCAGGACGGTGAACTCAATCCACCAACGGCAACCTGAACCTGTTATCCGAAGAACATCTTAAAAAACAGACAAATGACTACAAACAAACGTTGCCAAAAAAATGGAATCAAAACAAATGAGGTATACCCTCGCAAAACGACACAAGCAGCTCACAAATTGAAGTCAGGATGTTCGGCCGAACACTTATTAGAAATAAATGCATTCAAAACCAATAGCTCGAATCAAATACTGAATGCTCAGAATGCTGCATCTAATATGTTAAATCCATGTAACTGCTGAACAAACTAACAAACTGTGCTATCTAAATGGCAAGAAACAGAAGCACAAACAAAACTCCAAACGAACAGAAACAAACCTCTTCCATATCAAAATCACAAATCAAGAAACCATCAAACAACAAGTCAAGAGATCTGAAAACTCCACACAAAAAAACAACTAGATGCAACCAAATAATCATCTACAAATGACCCAAAAGCAGATGATGCACTTGCACTAGAAGTCATGCAAAAACATAACGAGCAAAACGATCTCTTGCAAAACCATGATCAAAACAGATTTCTTGCAAACGAGTAGACAAGCATGAAAGAGACAAGCTGCTCAAAACACTGCAACCAACACTGATCAATGCAATCAAAGCCCAACAATGAGGATACATACAAGAATACAAATAGAGAAAGAACATATATCCCCTCTTCATGTATGTAACCGAAAGCAAACGAATCTACATCAGAACGAGAATATACAATACCCTCTAGATCGGACTTAATCACAAACCAGCAAAAGCAGATAATGAGCAAACCAATTACAGGTCTCGTCACAAACATCCTACATGAAAAATCCAACAAGCGAGTCAACTCCATATCGAACAACTGAACGATGCACTCTAAACCACCAGGAACATCCTCGGGTTCAATAGCAACTAAGATAGGATCTGAACGTGCAATGTCAGTGACAAACACTGAAGACTCAACAAACGGATTTTCAGATGCATAAGCAGAATCAACAAACAAATATTTTTTAGAAATCTCAAAATCAGAACTGGACTGCTTATCAACAACAAAATCAACTTCTGGTGAAGAACCTTTCAAATTTTCAAATGGAGTCTTAACAGAATTATCAGAAACTACATCAATCTCGCGTTGAAAAGCTTTCCCTTGCAAAAAGTATAAACCATTTGTAAGCTTTCCAGACAACTTAATTTTCTCATTCTTACTCACATGAAGTAAGCCATTTCGAGATGAGTAGTTATAACCAGCAGCATCCAAAACACCTAACGAGATAAGGTTTCGCTGAAGACCTGGAACAAATTTCACATCTGTTAGCACCTTGACAGAACCGTCATTCATGTTAAACCGAACATAACCTACTCCCTTAATCTCAAGTTGAAGGTTATTTGCCAACAAAACTTTGCTATTTTTCAGAATTTTCAAATCTTCAAAGTTGTGCTCAAAAGGGTACATGTGAAAAGAACAACCAGAGTCCATAATCCACAAATTATCAGAATGGTCCAAATTTTCAGAACTTTCAGCCATAAGCACCTCGGCTGAATTATAGCCATCGAGGACATGAGCATCTGCTTTAGGCTTCCTGACAGGTAGCTTTCCCATCCTCTCCAAAACTTGGACAACTATACTTGATGTGTCCCTCAACCTTGCAGTAATTGCAGGTAAAACTTTTTTTCTTCTCTTCCTGATCTTTCAGCTCTTTATTCTTCTTTTCAGATTTAGAGCTAGTTTTTCCTGATTTACTACTCTGGCCTTTGACAACTTCTGCGGATTTTCCTATCATAAACAAAGCCTCGGAATCCTTCTTCATTTCTATCTTTAACTCTAAGTCCTTAGAACGAAGTGTGCTAAGAACTCTTTCTAGAGTTAACTTTTCACTGCTATACTTGATCACTGATTTCAGCTCTTTGAACTTGTCGGGTAATGAGTTGAGAAGAATTACTGCTTGATTCATAGAATCAAGCTCCTCCCCAGTATCTTCAATATCAAAATAAATCTTGGTGAACTGATCTAAGTTTTCCTCCAAACCTTTGGATGAATCTATTCTGAATCCAAAAAACAACTCTTTCAAATACACAATGTTGGCCATAGACTTTGACAAGTAGAATTCCTCTAACTTGGCCCACAAAACGGCTACGTTCTCTATCTCGCCAAGCCGTCTTAGAACATTGTCAGCCAAATGTAGAATAATCGTGCTATTGGCAATCTCGCACGCATCAGATATTTCATCCTCTGTCATACTCGCTAGCCATTTAGGAGGTTTATCCAAGGCTTTTGCAACTTTCTGTTGCACTAACAAGGCTCTCATCTTCCTATTCCATAAACTAAAATCTCCTTTCCCGTCAAATTTATTGAGCACAAACTTGGTCGACATAGCTGCAGATTCAAACTGAATACTACTAGGGAAAAGTAGTTTATTCAGAGAATGCGAGCCTCAACACAGATTCAGAATCAGAAAACAACAATTCAACAAATCAGAATACCCGGTCAGAATCTCAAAGTTCAAATCAGCTTATCTCAAAAATCAGTTCTCAGAAAATCTCAAATCAAATTCTCAATCAGAATATCAAAATCTCAAATTTCATCTATATAAAAAATTCTCATATACTCCAAAAAATTGTTAAAACTTAAACAATAAATGGTATTCCGAGTATAAGAATTAATATTGCAAAATCAATTTCGACCGTTAACACAATCCCAGCAATCGGTGATACCAATCTCAAACAATTCTCACAAATATCAGAATATCATGATTTAAGCTAATTCACCCAAAAAATAGCCAAGTTCACAATAATATCAAAATGCAACAACTTATTTAGACAAAATAAGGCAAACTTACCTCAATTTCATTATGTGAGTGAAATGCCTTTGGAAATCCAAATATAGCTATTACTTTTAGCTATAAAACTCAAATCTGCTGCAATCTCATAAAAGAATTCAAAATTAAATTGAATTCTACCAAAATAAAGCCCAACGTCAATTTTGAATTCACATAAAACTCCAGTTGAAGATAAAAATCCATCGCTAGAATCAATTTGCAGAACAAATTCACCGTGGCTTCCACAACCGATTCAGGCTTATCGACGATTTCAACACTCCCCGAATTTAAACAAAAACGCGATTCATACAGAGATCGCAAAAAAAAAACGTCGTCGTGAACGGAACGAACAGATTTTCTTCTTAATCGATCACCGAAAATCAACGCAACAACAAATGATGAAGCCAAATTCAAAACAAATTATCACAAGAGACTCAAATTGACTTCTCTACAAACAGTACATGAAGTCAAAAATATCTAAAATGCTCCAAAAATCATATAGCAGTGATCCAAAACAGAAATCAAGCTCTGATATCAAAATGTTGTGCAAAATCCAGATCTATATCCAATCCAAGAACAAATGCACAATCTAAACAATTCAAATCAAGAACAAATTGAAAGATAGAATGGTGGAGAAGAGAGAACACCAGATTTATAGTGGTTCGGGAACATCCCTACTCCACTGCTATGGATCGATTGAGCTTGATCGATCCACTATCATAATGCCATTGCAAAGGATTTGTACAAGGGACTCTCAAGGTGTTTAGGGTTTCTAAGCCTCACTCTCTCTCACCAATGAATGCAACCCCCAAATGTGCTTTATATAGTAGCACCAATACACATCTCTCATGAATAGCTAAAACTAATCCTTAATTAACTCAAGTTAAACATTAACTCATCTTATGGATTAATACATGATGTGTAATTCACCTATTACACCTTTGAATAACTTTGTTTTCCAATTTTGGAGACACTTCCTAACCCTGCTTAAAGTCGGATCAAATAACTATATTCCATTCTTGCTAGTTTGGGAATGTATTCTTGTATGGATATTAAGGTTAACATCCACTTTAACATCCATGTAACCACTTATTTACTATTATACCACGTTCTCTACATTCTCAATGAAGAGTAAAGTTGACTTATCCTGATTAGTCATGGGGCTCGACCCCACCTTATAAACTTTATAATATTTTGAATAACAGTACAATTTACCATTTTTTCCTTAAATAAAGGAAACTATCTAAGAAATGAGGGAAATTATTGTTGATTTAAATCTTTTAAATGAGGATAAATGTTCTTCTCTAAATCATCGCTAAGAGCTCTTTTGGGCATAAAAGGAAGAGATAAGGAGACAGGGTCTTTCTATCGTCTTAAGCTCCTTTGAGGAATGATCTTCTACTGAGGGTACCATTATGAAGATCCCCAAAGATATAATCTTGATACAAACATAGATCTTTGAAATCATTATTGGGATTTGAACCCCACTTTTCTCATCATGTCGAGCAGGAACGACCATTACATTATGTCAAATGTTTTACTCAATCTAGTTCATAGCTGAAAAACCTTACACTACTACAATATCTCTTATAGACGGCGGACATATAATTTTCATTTAAAAAACATGGAGGTAACGATGGCGGGCGCAAATGCCCGCCATTAATTAGTAACGATGGCGGGCGCATCAATGGCGGGCAGATAATGCCCGCCATTAATACTCATCGATGGCAGGCGCGACGCGCGCCCTCATTTTTTTTCCTTCTCTCTCTTCTTTTCACTTTACCAATTTTACATTCTCTCTCTACCCGAGCCCCCCATTTCTCTTTTCCCTCTTCTCCTCTTCCCATTTTCCACCATTTTCAAGCTTTCAAGGTTTAGGGTTTGTCATTTCCGTCATATTTTCGCCATTTTCCCCCACTTTGAAGCTCACAAGGTTGGGGTTTTCACATTTTCGGCATTTTCAAGCTCTCATTTTCTCATTTCTGGCTATTTTCGACCTTCTCACAAACTAGGTATGTATGTTGTAATCTTTCCTAATAAGCTGTTTTTTAGCTCATTTCTTGTGATGAATGTCATATTGTGTAAATGTCATGTTGTAATTTCCTCTCGAAAGCTCTGCTAGGGTTTGGCTTTCTTGGCTATTTTCAAGCTTGAAACCATTAAGCTTCAACAATGGAGTATCACGGTCCATTTTCATTCAAGCCTAATTAAATAAGTCCATCTTTTCTTTCCTTTTTGTTCTTTCAATATTTCATGAGCTTTCTTTAATTCTTTAAATTCAAACTCAAATAGTTTCTACTAACCTTCTTTTGCTTTTCTCTTTCTTTTCTTATTATATGTATAAGAACACTAGCAAACTCAAAAGAATTAATAGAAACACTTACTTGAGCAACCCAAACGATATTGGTAAAT
>JBBMEF010000014.1:8494594-8504995 GCA_037832685.1 Sicyos baderoa | reverse complement strand
CAAAATCAAAAATCAAATCCTTACAAATAGATGAAGAGCAATATAGATGGATAACGTAAAATCACATAACAACATTCGTGGACTTTACTATCTACACAAAATGCTAATTTTAACCAAAGTTACCAAACTCAAGGACTTTAATATCTATACAAAATGCTAATTTTAACCAGAGTTCAACCATAATTACCAAACCAAAGGACTTTAATGTCTATACAAAACCTATTCGAATACAAAAGTTCCAAAAAATTAAATAAAAAGTCCATCAAAGTTTAATCAAGTCTTTCAAAACGAAACAACTTCCACGTCATTCTTCAATCACTCAAATCATCTATACTTATTGGACTGGAAATTGAGTTATTAAAATTATTGGAGGTTTGGACTGTGGAGTAGTGTTTATTAAATAAAGAAATTATATCAAGGGTATAAGTAATCTTAAATTATATTAATAATAAAGTCGGTTCGGTTTCCTCGGTTTTTTTAATTTTCGAACCGCAGTCCAAATCGAAAGTATCGGTTTTCAGATAGTCTAAACCGTCGATCCAATTTTTTCATAAAAGACCGATCCAAACCGGTCGGTTCGGACCGGTTTTTGAACAGCCCTAGTGACTATACTCAACTTATTGAGAACTTTTTTTTTATAATTACTGTTCATTGTTTGGTGTCATGTCAATAGCATTGGCAGATATTTGAACAGTAGAGTATAGGACCCATACCCCATAAAAGAAAGGCCTGATGAAACTTTAGCCTATTTGGCCAAACAATGCAACCCTACAATGTCCACTCCCACCACCCCAATTTGATGGAATAGTGGTGTTCATTTTGCTTTGCAAAAAGAAATATAAGATAAGGACCATAAATAGGAATTGTCACATTTCATGCCCATTTGTGTTCTTTCCTTTGTAATAGGCTTTTTTTGGTTTAATGAAATAATTTGGATTTTAATAACATTATTCACAAATTAAGCTATTTATGGAATGGTGACTTGATAAACGATGACTATAACAAAATTTAGTAGCTAAAAATATTTATAAAAACAAAAACAAAAAGATGATGCACATGAAAAATCAATTATAATAAAAACTGATCTAATTTGAATTTTGTATTATGATCTTTTTTTTTAGATTTTTTTTTTCTTACATTCTCATTAATCTGTTCATCTTCCTCGTCCCAAACAGCTTCCAATTGCTACACGACAAAGTACATAATCGGCAAATGCGGAACATCAGCAGCCACAAGAACCGCCATCCTCATCGGAGCCCTCATCGCCGGAGCCGCCGTACTTTTCACCTTATTTTTACTCTGCTGCTTCATCCGCCGTCGATCCACTCTCAGATCCACACACCTCCACAAAATCACCAAACGCCGCCTCTCTGAAGCCATCGCCGGCGCCGGAAAATCCCCCATCCGCCTCTACACCTACAAAGACATCCAAAAGGCCACCCACAACTTCTCCGACGACCACCTCCTCGGCACCGGCGCCTACGCCGCCGTCTACGCCGCCAAATTACGCACCGACGAATGGGTAGCCATCAAACGCCTCAAAAACTGCGACCCAGATACAATCCAGCAAGTCCTGAACGAAATCAACCTCATCTCCGCCGTCAGCCACCCGAACCTGGTCCGCCTCCTCGGCTGCTCCATGGAATCCGGCGACCAAATCCTGGTCTATGAATTCATGCCCAACGGAACTCTGTTTCAACATTTACAGAAACAGAGAGGCTCTGTTTCCGGCCTCCCCTGGCGAATCCGCTTCGACATCGCCGTGGAAACCGCCACCGCAATCGCTCATCTCCACTCTGCAATCCAGCCGCCAATCTTCCACAGAGATATAAAATCCAGCAACATTTTACTCGATCAGAATCTGAAATCCAAAGTTGGGGATTTCGGGCTGTCGAGATTGGGGATGATTGAAATGTCCCACATCTCGACCGCGCCGCAGGGGACGCCGGGGTATCTCGACCCGCAGTACCATCAGGATTTTCATCTGTCCGACAAGAGCGACGTGTACAGCTTCGGCGTGGTTCTGGTGGAATTGATCACCGGAATGAAAGTGGTGGACTTCTGCCGCCCGAAGAACGAGGTGAATTTGGCGGCTCTGGCTTTTGATCGGATTGGGAGTGGGCGGCTGATGGAGATTGTGGATCCGTTGATGGATGGTAAAGATGAATGGGGGATTTCGTCGGTGGGGGAGGTGGCGTTTAGATGCTTGGCGTTTCATAGGGATGTGAGGCCGTCGATGGTGGAGGTGGCGGCGGAGCTGGAGGAGATACGGCGGCGCCGGTGGGAAGATGGGGAGTTGAAGGGTAAGGAAATGGAGTTGGCGGTTGAAAGGGGAAGCTCCAAGTCCAGCCATGGAGGAGGGGATTACTTTTCTCGAGCTTCTGTTGAAGATTCATGGCGGAGTGAACAGAGCTCGCCGTCGTCTAGTACTCTGTTAAGTAATGTCATTTTATGATCAGAATTTTGGGATGGCATTTTTAATGTATTTTTAAAAAGAATTAATTGTAATTTAAGGTACTTTGATTAGAAATGGCATGAAATAAATCAAATATCAATTTGAAATAAACATTGTGATGATGTTTGAAAGAGTATGAGAATGAAAACCAATGACAACCATAAATCAATTGTGTGTTTGTACCAAATGGGTCGGTGCATTGTTATCTGATTTGGTGTTAATCCATTTTCATTTCACGGTCACTCGTTCTATCTCGGAAATAAAAAAAAAATAGTGTTTTTTTTTTTTTTTTTTTGAAACTATTATGTCATTGACCTGTTTGATAAAAAAAAAGATATTAATGTTTTAAGATGACTTACATTTAGAGATGTCCACGGGGCGGGGCGGGGCCAGGGAGTGCCTTCCCCGTCCCCGTCCCTGCCACCTCGATCCCGTCCCCGCAAAATTCACCATTTTTTTTTTGCGGGGATCGGGGCGGGGATTCCCCGCGGGGAATTAGCGGGGATCGGGTTCCCCGCGGGGAATTATTCTCCCTTCAATTTTTTTCATAAATTGTATTTTTTTTCACTTTTTATTTTTTTCTTTTATATTTTATCCCACCTTTATTCAAAATATTTTTTATAAAGAATTCTATAAATTTAATATTAATTTACAACTTTAACAAATAAATTTTCAACAACTCCCAAAATCAAAATAAATAAATTTTCAAAAAAACGTTACTTCTCTCAACAATATATAAAATCAAAAAAAAAATTAATAACAAAGTGATTGTGCTTTCAAAAAAAAAAAAAAAAGAAACCGTTAGTATATATAAATATATATACTATTTTTCAAAAAAAAAAAAAAACATATACTAATTTAATATAAAAAAAAAAAACAAAAAAAAAACATATTTGAGACGGGGACGGTGATCATATTCCCCGTTCCCGTTTAGTCATCAGGGAAAAAATTCGCCCCGCTCACTCCCCATTTCCCCGCTTAATCGAGAATTCACCGCCCTGTTCGGGTCGGGGCGGGCGGGAAAAATGGACATCTCTACTTACATTGACAATTTATTAATTACCGCTAAAAAAACAATATTCAAATGACATATTATACAGGAGTTTTTCATGTATAACAAAAATGAGGTAAAAAATTGCATCTATAGCACATTTTTATCAAAAATTGATTTATAGCAAAATTTCAAGTGATTGAGTTCAATCACTAGTAATTGATTTATGAACTCAATCACTTAACAAACTGATTGAATAGAATCAAATATTGAGTTCAATCCCTTGGAGGTATAAACCAATTTTTGATAAAAATGTGCTATAATTCTAATAGAGAGTCCCAAAGTTGCTATACATTACAAATTCTCTATTATAAATATTTAAAATAACTCATTATTTTTAACTATTCAAAATAATTTCATTTTCTAATCATTCATTCATAACTACACAAAATATGGAAATATATGAACGAAATTCTTAAATGCAAGTCTATATGTCTGGAATCTTCTAACCTTATTGATCAATCTTTTTTTAGATGGATATCAACCACCTTTTCAATGATGCTCTTGATTTCTAGATTAAAAACCTTAACCTAACCATTGGATTAGGGATGGTAGAGAGCTGCTAACCTATGCTTGATGCTAATTTTTTAGAGAACGCTCGTCATAGCTCGGTTCAAATATTGTGAACACCCATCATTGATTAGTAGGGTTTGTTTTCCAAACCTTGTGAAAATATTTTTTATAAATAAATTTAATGTCACATAATGTATTTTCGATAGGACCCTCAAGGTATGATTTTCTAACCATTTTTTAAGTTGGTTGAGGTTATTTTTATATTTTTAACCTTATTGGCAATTTGATAAAATCATCTATATGATCTCTTTGGTAATTAATTAAGTTTTGAGAGTCTTGTTGTGATTTTAGGAAGTTGGGGCCAATTTTGTAATTAAAGGAAGTTGTTTGTTAGACTTGAGGGTTTCCAATCCTTTTCTTCACACAACGATCATTCATTCAGCAGAGAGCTATAGAGTTTTCAATGACGGGTAAGGCGGTCAAGCTACTTGCACCTGTCTGGTTCGATCGTTTCGCGGCTCTCTCTAAGAGACGAAAACCCTTTCTCATTGTAGAATCCATTTGATGCCATCACTCCTGCAGTGTCGCCTCCCCCATTTGCACTGATCACTGCGCTGCACCGCCCTTTTGGCTTCATAACTACCTCACTCTGAGCCCACACCTTTGTCGTAGCCTTCGCGATCGCCTCGTCTAGCCATGTGTAGTATCTCCGTGTTGCACCCATGCTAAAAAGATGAATCAATCTATTGAATTAGTTCGTCCATTCAATTTTAATTTTTTTGGTCTTTTGTTGTAACATTAATTGTGAAACATTGGAGTTGTTATCACCCTTATATTTCAAAATTTATTATTCTTGTTGTCCCCAAGGGGTGGCGCAGTATTGAAGACTTGGGCTTTGAGGGTATACTCTCCTCAAGGTTCTAGGTTCGAGACTCATTTGTGAAACTACTCTTTCGATGTTTTCGGTACCTAGCTAGGAATGAGCGTGGTTACATTGTTTCAAAAAAAAAATATATTATTATTACAACAAAATACCAAAAAATTGTAAATGGATTGAATCAACTAAACTGATTTCTCAAGATTTGAATGCTAATAACCATAACCATAACAAATAGTAGGCTTCCTTGACTTTTGGTTAAATTTGGATTTATTTCTTTTGGCCATAACTCCTATTGTGAGCATTAATTGGCATTCAATCTTGGTTGGGATGAGTTTAAAAGTATATCCATTTGTGCAAGACAATGAGATTAGCTATCTCTTGCTTGTAAAAGATGATGAAGGGGTGTTTAAGATCTAGGTTGGCCATAGGCAAGAGAATAACTAAAATTAGGCTTAACTCTTTATTCCTAAATCTTAGGGAGTTTTAGATTTTTATTTTTTATTTACTTTTTTTTTTCCTTTTTATAACCTGTTTAATAAAAGAAGGTAGCTGAGTGGAGATGGATGGTTTTTACCATCCTGAATGTGTGTTGAGTTGGTATAAAATGGTAGTGACTATATGTAACGCCTCGAATTTTTCATTGTAATTTATGGTTAAGTTTTGACCTAATGGGTATTTTTTGTAATTATTAATTTATTTTAGGTTAATTTTGTAATTTCAAGAATCTTTGGGGTAGTGGTGAATTTGGGTTTTGTAGAAATTGGTTGGTTTGAATTTTGATTGCTGTAAACTTAGTTGTCTCGTGTGCAATAAACTCGCACTTGTGCAGCGAGTAATAAGTAAATTATCGATCTCCACAGGGACTGCGATTTATCTAAGGTGAATGTTTAGAATATATTAAACAAAAAATAAAACTAATAGGTGTTGTGATTGTTTGGGTTGAATAACATAAATGAATAAAATAGTAGTAAAAAAAATAGTAGTAAAATAGATTGGGAAAGAATAAGATTAAACTACTAGAAGAAAAATAGTGCTTCCGTCGCCAGCTCCGTCGCTAAAGGTCCTTCGGCGTAGCTTATGCCAACGAACAATTGCTTTCGTCACAATAGATAGTCTCTACCGATGGAACTGTTTTCTGTCGTCGTTGACTGCCTACCGCGACGGAGCTCAGTTCGTTGGCTTAGATAGCCTATAACGACGGAAGTGCTTGAGACTACCTATGGCGACGGAGGACAGTTCTGTCGCCGTAGATCCCTAGTTTTTTTTTTAATTATAATTTTTAGAATAATGTCAACATTTGAAATGAATTTCCAAATAAACCCATAAACATTAATTTAACATCCAAAAATAAATTCATACATTCAACAAATTTAACAATATTAAATTTTCCATATAACATAAAGAAAAATATTCAAATTCATTCATTTTTACAAACTTAACAATGTTAAAGTTTCCAAAATAAGTTCATACATCCAAAATGTAACCCTAATAACATAATCGCATACACGTCTTGATCTCAGCAACAAAATACCTGAAATAGTAAACAAAAAATATGATTAGAATCTTAAACTTTTATAAGTGAACCTACAACTATAACTTGTAAGTTTTACTTTAAAACAACATAAATCTCAAAAACTCTAAAAGAAATTTGGCAGCATAACGACGTATTTTAAATTTACCCGAAAATTGTAAACGTGTGAAACCATTTATATTATTAACAATTGTGGCTATCTTTGTTGTAGGATAGCCACAACCAAATAGCTTAGAAAAGTACCTAGCTATTTAGACGAACTATTAACATTATTGAGCTTCTTCAACACCTCCACTAGTTGTACTTGCATATCAGATTGCATTTGGGTTAGTTGGGTCACCTGATTTTGAAGCGCTTCATTATACACCGTGAGCACTACTACCTTCTCGTTCAGCTCATGGTCTCTCGTTGATACTCCATTAGACAATTTTTTTTTTCCGTTTTTCACTCGACAAATAACACATGCCTCGGATCCCATCTATGGCACCACCCTAAAATTCAATATAAATAATTTTTGCAGCATAAAGACGTATTTTGGATTTCACCAAAAATATAACCTGTAATGTAATACACGTGAAACATAATTGGAGTCATCTTTCATGCAGATAGCCATACAACCACATTAATAAACAACTTAAAAACAAACTAGAACTAAAATGAAGCTTCAAATTCCCAAGTTTCTCATAATTCCTTACAAACACATATAAAACTTTAGAAAAGTGAAAAGGTTGAAAGATGGAAAAAGCAATAGCTAAAACAAAATTGAAAAAAGACATAAAGTTGTCAAAGTTTCTCTTAATTGAACAAAAATATTATATTTTGAATCTCTCCAACTATCATTTACCACAAAAAGAATAAAAAATAGAAATGAAAAAAAAAAAAAAGTCAATAAACTTAAAACAAACTATCCTCAAAAGATTTTTTAGAGGTGCCTATTTTTTTTTAATCCATATACAGTATTATGTAAAATTATAACTTCCACTACAAAAAGTGTCACAAATATCCCTCATTGCGAATTGGTTTGGAGGTGAAACCTCATATTCTCTTACATGGTATCAGAGCCCATAAAACCCAAACGGGTATTCGGTCCAATAAAATGAAATTAAGATCCGATTCAAGATTGGTGAGCTCAAAAGAGGCACCATCTTGAGGGGACATGTCACAAATGTCCCTCATTGCCAATTGGTTTTGAGGTGGAACCTCATATTCTCTCACAAAAAGATCATAAATCATACGTAGATAATTTTATAGGAGTCAATAATCCCCTCTTATGTTTTAGTCTTATCCATAAATGTTAATGGTTAGATATCCATAGTGAGATTTCTATCGTTAAATTTAATCAAACTATAAAACCAAAATTAGATGGTCAATAAGATAACAAACATATTATAAAAAATGGCTATGAACCTCATAAATCTTCTTCTCTTCTACAAAAGCAATGGAAATTTTGAATACAAAATAGCTTTCATGTTGTATAGAAAACAGACTAGAGAGTGCCCTAATAGAAGAGCCATTAATTATTTTTAGATTTAAATCCTTCACTAGTCTGATCTTAAATTTTAAAAAATGATCGAAAAGTTATAAATAAATTATTAAAAATGAGAGTTAAAATAACTCAAGATTATTAAAAACTCGTAAATTTTTTGAAAGAATTAACGAATCCTAGATAGATACGTCAAAAAGAGTCCCACATTTAGAAAAAGACACATGCAATGCATTAAAATAATATTAAATGATGAATAATTATTTCTATAAATAATGACGTGGTCAAAAGGCAAAAAATAAAAGTTAATGGCATCGAAAAACAAAAATAAAGTACATAAATTGATAACAATCTAAAACCTCGAAGAAAAACAGACAGACGGGGGGGCCCACATCCCCTTTTTAATCAATTATTTAATATTTTCTATATATTTTTTTTATTTAAATATTTTCTATATTTTACCAAACAGATCTTTTCATCGAAAAAGTAAAAATAAAATTCAACCGCAGCTTTCTTTACCCCAACGGTAACTTTTTTCCCGACTCTCAAAAACTTGCTTTCTGCAGAGAAGTTACCGTCACGGCGGCGCCCAACGGCGACGCTGCAACTTCGACGTCGAAGGAATCGTACCGGCGGAACAATTCCACGACGAAAAGGCGAGTGATAAAGACGACGAAGTCTTTCCCGGCGCACTGCTTGTTGTTGACCGACGGCGATTGAGTCTCCGGTCCGTTTGACCACAGCACGTGCTTTAGCAACTCCTCGCCGTCGCCGGTGAACCGGTCCGGCACGAATTCGTCGGCTCGGTCGAAGATTTTCGGGTCTCTGGTCGCGAACGGCTGGTACCCACAAAGCATCTCCCCTTCTTTGATCTCGAAAGCCGCGTCGTGGCTTTCGACCACCAGGTTCTTCCTCGCCCGGCCGTACTGAACCGGCACCGGCGGCTCGATTCTGAACGCTTCGTAAACCACCGATTTCATCAGCGCCATCTGTTCCATAGCCCCCATCGTGATTTCGCCGCCGTGGGCTTTCACAGCGGTTCGGATTTCCTTGGCGAGTTGGGTGTGGAGATTTACTCCGGCACGGCCGATCCATTTGATCAAATTGGGGAACAGGATCTTCATCCCTCCGAATGAATTGAAGCAAGTTGTGAATAGCAAGTTATGGCAAGCTTCTTCTCTGGAAATCCCCAATTTGTCCGCCTCCGTGAACACCGCCGCCGACGACTGGTAAAAGAAATCGTACAGCCGGTTGTAGTCGGCTTTAACCAGCGCCGGCGGAAGGCGGAACGTGCGGAGGAGAAGCTCCTCGGCGAGCTTGGGGAGGCCGAGATGAAGAACAGGGCCAAGCTGGAACAGAACCCATTTCGAAATCAATTTCGGAGCGTCTTTGCCCAATTGGGTATTCACCGGATCAGCCCCAAATAGAGATCGAGCCAAGAAATTAAACGCCGCCTGTTCGCCGGAAGCATTGTACTCTGCTTTACCATCGGTGGCCAAATCCTTCTCCAAAATCTCGAAAAGTTGAGAAAAAATAGAGTGAAATTCCGGTAGAATTTGATCCCGGCGGTTTTTAAGAAGGAAAAAGATTAATTTCTTAAGCTTCTCGTGTTGGGGCTCCGATGGGTCGATATAAGACAGAACCCTGTAGCCGTCGGTGAGCTCTGTTTTGGGCATGTAAGTTCCAGTGAAGAGATTCTTCTTTTCAACTTTGGAATTGTCGAACAGAACAGGGAAACTTTTGCCGTCGAGTAGAACCACGACTTTAGAATCGGAAGAGATGAAGGGGCCCGGCGGCATGTTGGTTCTGTAAACAGTGGATTCGTAGCGAAGCATTCGAGATTTCAAATACTCTTCTCTCCCCTGTTCGTAAAAATAGTCTTGTCGGTCTTTCAACGCTCCGAACACCGGCGGCCCATAGTCGCCGGGAATCTTCCTCAACGGAAGGTTCGTCGTTTCCGGCGGCGAAACCGTCCGTTGCGGCGCTTGAACGGACGGCGACGACGACGATGACTTTTCGACGGCGCGGATCGGGCGTAGAGAAACGATCCCAACCTTGGAATGAGGTCTCGGCGGCGCTTTCTGTGACCGGAATGGCAATTGGGGTTGAAGAGAAGGGGTTGTTACGAAGGTTGCAGACATTTTCGCTCTGAGAGTGGATTTTTGTGAGAGATGAAGAAGGAAGATTGATTGTATTTATATTTAAACAAAATAATGATAGAAGTGGTCAGCTGGGACGGTTCTTAAGGGTCCGTTTGGTAACGTTCCCGTTTCCTGTTTCTCGTTTCTGTTTCTTTTTTTTGAGAAACAGACTTGTTTGATAACCGTTCCCGTTTCTTGTTTCCAAAAAAAGAAAAAACGTTTCTAATATTGGGCTTAAAAATGAGAAACTCTCAAAAGGAGTTTCTCTTATTTCGTTTCTCTTTTTTTGTGTGTTTCATTTAAGACGTTTTTGTATATATTTTTAACCGAACAAAATTTAACAATAT
>JBBMEF010000014.1:8462843-8476326 GCA_037832685.1 Sicyos baderoa | reverse complement strand
CAAGCTTTTCTATGTATTTGACTAAGTATTTATTCTATTCGCAGTCATAAATCTACTCGCATCCGCGAGTTATCAACCACCTACCTAGAAATTAGTTTCAAATTTATACCTACGGGTTTCCTTGACATCCAAATGTTGTAGGGTCGGGCGGTATGCCCTGGGACATTAGTCAAGGTGCCAAAAAAAACAACTTAAAATTGTGCCAAAGCGCTAGAATCTTTGATCAACCATACAATTTTCCGAAGAATCTTTAAACCTTTTCCCCTCGCTCTCTTAAAACCCATCTGAAAAATTGTTATTTTAACATATTTTTGGTTCTTGTTGTAAGAAATCAAAATCAATCCATCTTTTCAGGCTTTGCCACTTTCCCTTTGTATCTTTTCCATTTGCCCTTTGTTTGTTTCACCTTTTTCTTCTCGCAATTATAGGAATAAATTGATATACATACACAACCAAATTCCCCCAATTTTGCGATGCCTTTTTCATCCTTTACGCTTTCTCCTCTTGGAACCCTTTTGGGGTTTATTTTGTTGGGGCAGAGCTTTAGGAATAGGGACCCCCACGCTTTGTATGTCTTCTAAGCGTTGAAAAGCTTCGATTTCCCCAACTGGGTTTGATGTTTCTTCGTCATTCCCTGTTGGGTTTCGATTACCACACGCTTACATCCCCTCTTTGACTTTCAATTTCTGATTTTTCAACTGCTCAACCCGTCTTTGCGTGTCGGCTTCGCCGTGTTCTGTTTCGCTTGGCGCATGTATGTATGAATAACCCTTCAAACTTTTCCTTCTCGCTATTTTCTATTGTTTTTATGCTCTTTCTTGGCTGCTTTTTATCTTCTAAATTGCTTGAATTCAACCATTATCTTGCGCTCTTTTTCTTCCCGGCGTAATTCTGGGTCTCTTTTAGCGAATTGGGATCTTTTTCTTATCTGGGTCTCTGCTGGTTCCGCCATTCTTGCAGGTTCTTGATTGATTTCGGGAGGTGACTTGCTGAACCCACTATTTTATTCTCTTCATCTGAAACTATTGATTGGGAATTTCAATTTGAAACTATGGATGTATCTTGTTCTTGTTTGAATTTCGTATTGCTTTAAATGCTTGTATTGATCGCGGTGCGAGATTGGATGTTTATGGAACAGAGGTGAGAAGTGTTTAGATGATTGAAGAATATTGTTTTTTTGGTCATGATTGAAGGATTCGGTTAGGTCTTGTTTCTAATGTTCTTCAAGCGGGTTAGACATTAAACTTTCCTAATGTTGTTTAAGGTTTAGAACCATCCTGGGTCGGCCTGGTAGTCAAATATAGTCAAATAGGACATTGATGATTTAAGAGGTTATGGATTCAATACACATGAGACATCTACGTAGAATTTAATTTCTTACCGGCTTCCTTGACAACCAAATGTTGTAGGGTACGACGTTTGTTTAGAGAGAATAGTTGAGGTGGACATAAGGTGTCCCGGACACACAAATTAAAAAAAAAAAGTTTAAGGTTTAGAAAGAATTTAATCTGTGTATTTTGTTTCCTCCTTGAAGCATACATCAATATTTAAATATGTATTACGTATAAGAGTTTGGGCATATAATAATTAAAACATTGCTTATATTCAATCTTTGGAGGACTGTTGGAAACTTGAATTTTGTAGTTAGAGGGATGTATTGAATGACCTATGATTGTAGGTAGTTATGTTCTTCCCTTCCATCATTTATTGGCTGCGATTTTTCCCTGCTAATTTTTTTTCATTGATCATGAGCAGATAAGACTAAGATCATGGGTTGGCTAAGCAAAATTTTAAAAGTTGGATCTGGCCATAAAATAACTGAAAGGAATTACCCAACAAACTACGACGAGGATCCAAATTCTCATCTGCCCTCAACTTCAGAGGTGATGCGAACACTAGTTGTAGTCATCACATTTCTTTTGTTGTATTTTTAGTTTCCACATCTATAAGACAAGTGATTGTTTAAGCAGTAATATGTAAGACCTTATCATTTAAAATTGAAACTTCTAAGCTGCTTTGAATCTTTATCTTATAATTTCACCATTTTATTAACATACTATGGTGGGAACTTGAAAACAGGGTTTGTGGTCACAGAACGAGAATGATGACTTCGATCGTGCAATAGCAATTTCTCTTGCAGAAGAAAGTCAGAAGGCAAATAACGTAACTGGTGAGTGTAGTGGCTGTGAAATCTTACTCCAATTGCTAGTCCTGCCATCTTATATTTTAACAAAAACATTTGTTCATGTACCCAGTAGTCCCACATCTTTCGTTGTTGGCCTTTCCAGTGTTCTCATGGAGATTACATAGCAAAATCTGTTTTAGGGTTTAGGGTTTAGGGTCATCTTTCGTTTTTGGCCTTTATGGTGTTCTCATGGAGATTTCATAGCAAAATCTGTTCCACTGCAATTTTTTTTTCCTGAAATTTATTTGTGTGAACTTTTTTTGATGAGTGTAATTTACCAGAGAATATAAGATGTGGTGCATGTGGTACACATGTCTGTGAAGGAATAATATATTGGGTTTAGTTTGTTGGAGATTTAATCTTCTAGAAGAATCATTGTAACTAAGTTTAGTTGGGAAAATCTATAATTAGATTTTTCAATAGTATACTGAACCTGATATTATGATTATGTGCTAGTAACCAACCACTGTTTGCTTCTTGGATGACCAGGAAACAAGTGTGTCCCAAAGAAAATGCAATAGGTTGCAACAAACTTGCAATCATCCATGTTAGATGCACAATCATATTAGAGAAGGCAGAAATAGACCAGTCATTTGTTGCTTGAACAAGAAGACCCAAAATGTCACTGGCATTTGACCACATGCCAGTGACAGTAAGTCTGGCTTTTAAGGAACTGGTTTAGGTGATTAATTATGTAGGCAATGTCTGGCCGCGTGTTTGTCAGATACTTTAGATCACCAATAGGGCTTCTAAAAATATAAACGGGTTGGCAATATCTTGGTTTTTCCCTAGACAATTTGATTTCAATTGCTGGATAGACAGAATGAATAATTGAAATATTATGATAAGCTATGATGTGTTTTTGAGTATTGCTGTCAAATGACTTCGACCGCTCAAGTATTCATATTATAAATGAAGATATTTTTTTGTGTTCCCAAATTATTTGTTATAAGTGCAAACTTATACATAAACTATTTGAACTTTTGATAGATCATGATTATCAATTGGAAGAAGATGAACAGCTTGCTAAAGCAGTACAAGAAAGCCTCAATATTGAGCCTCCTCCACAATATACAAGTGGAAATATATATCAACCGCATATACCGCAATATCAATTTGGTTCCAGGTACTAATGCTCACTCAACGAACCACATCTAACTACATGCTGAAACTTCTATGTACAATATTCATTTCCATCTCTTGCAAAAAGCTCTATCTTAGCTTGCATTTTTAAGAAAAGCTTTTTTCTGCTTTTTAGTTCATTTAATTGCTAAGACAACACAAATTTGAGATCTTCATGCTACATTTTGCAAGTGAACCTTTTCTTTTATTTGTTCGAGAATTTTATTGTCAATTATTTTACTGAATAAATGTAAGATGATGTATCATGTATATTTTAACGACCCTTGATTCTTGTTAGGATATGTGCTGGTTGCTATAATGAGATTGGCTTTGGGCGTTACTTGAACTGCCTTAATTCATTTTGGCATCCAGAATGTTTCCGCTGTCGTGCTTGCAACCTTCCGATTGCTGACTATGAGGTGAACGTTGTTTTCTGAAACATTCCAGAGCTAAAAGTATTTTTCTTGGCTATAGCTGACATAGCCCTTCCTTCTTCTAGTTTTCTACTTCTGGGAATTTTCCTTACCATAAATCTTGCTACAAGGAGAACTATCACCCAAAATGTGATGTTTGCAATCACTTCGTAAGTACTTTTTCCAGGCCATCATCTCTATCTACTCGAGCTTTTTAGTTCATATACCAAATTCTGATTTCATGAAGTTGATCAGGAGAAGTGTGAACATGAACATTCTCCATTATGATGAATATGTATTTTAGTCAAATTTAGAGATATTTCTATTGTTAATGCACGAAAAATAAAATATTTTGGTTACCTTGACTTGTGGCGTTTCTATGTATGTATTAACATAAACAGTATATTTTTATTCAAATATATACTTATAGTCAATTGGTGTTGGGATTTGGTATATGTATCTCTCATGAACAGATTCCAACAAATCCTGGTGGTCTCATTGAATATAGGGCACACCCTTTCTGGATCCAGAAATATTGTCCGTTTCATGAATATGATAGCACACCAAGATGTTGCAGTTGTGAACGAATGGAGGTCAGTGACATCTTCCCCTTAAGTTCTTCAAGACAATCTCAATTTCCATCAATTCTTGACCAAGTGTTGGATTTTCTGTATTTTCCAGCCACGAGATGTCAAGTATATTCCACTTCATGACGGTCGAAAACTCTGCCTCGAGTGTCTCGACTCTACAATCATGGACACAAAAGAATGTCAACCTCTATATCTTGAGATACGAGAATTTTATGATGGCTTGAATATGAAAGTAGAGCAGGAAGTTCCACTGCTTTTGGTTGAAAGGCAAGCGCTAAACGAAGCAAGAGAAGGAGAAAAACATGTAACTAAACAACCCCTTCTCAGCTATAATGTTTGATTTTGTCTTTTTTTTTGCCCTTTACTTTTAGCTCGGAAATATATTTGTAAATGCATATTAGTCCTTAAGCAAGTATTGTGAAACCGTGTTGATTTTTTTCGCCATTGTTAGGGCCATTATCATGTCCCCGAGACAAGAGGACTGTGTCTTTCAGAGGAACAAACCATCAGCACCGTAAGAATCTCTGCTCCACTTTTTCCTTCCTTGTTTTGGCCATGAATCAAGTCGTTCATTTATTGAACTCATCTGAAAAACTAACAGGTCTCAAGGCGACCTAGATATGAAAGGGGGAACCGAGGAACGAGCATGATGTCGGAGCCCTACAAACTAACACGACATTGTGAGGTCACTGCAATTCTCATCCTGTTTGGTCTTCCTAGGTATGTAATCTGTCATTTTGCTTATTTATTGTATGGAACATTCTGTAGTTAACAATATTTCAGACTTCAAAATTGCAAGTAACTTTAAGTATGTTATTGATATTCATATTGCAATGGAATTTTCGAAATTCTTGAGGTGAGTTTCTCAAAGATGATGACTGTTGCCTCTTCCTTAAGTCTATAGTCTAGCAGGGTCCAAAATACTCTTTGGCATAATGGTAATATTAGGTCTCGTCCTTGTGTATAGCCTAATGGGGTCCTCGACATGCACAGGTTGCTTACCGGGTCGATTTTAGCTCATGAGATGATGCATGCATGGCTGCGTCTTAAAGGTGTGTTTCACTCGCACATTATTTTTCAGTGGAATTGGATGAAATTTTCCTCTGACATTGACAATTAATACACTAAATCCATGTTCTGGTTGTCTGGTATTCTGACGCTCATGCCATGGTTTCTTAAGGTTTTCGAACTCTCAGTCAAGACGTTGAAGAAGGTATCTGTCAAGTTCTTGCACATATGTGGTTGAGTACCAAGCTCATGTCATGCCAAGACTACAACGATCTCGCCTCAACGTCGTACTCTGCTGCTCCTGCAACAAGAAAAACAATGTCTAAATATGAGAGAAAACTTGGGGAGTTCTTCAAACACCAGATAGAGTCAGACATGTCCCCAGTGTATGGAGATGGATTTAGGGCAGGGCAGATGGCAGTGAATAAATACGGTCTTCGGAGTACCCTCGATCATATCCAAATGACCGGGACCTTCCCTTATTGATGTTGATTCTTTAAATTTCTTCATTTATTTGCTTGGCCTTCCATATTTACAGCTAAGGCCAAATTCATAGAAGGATCCACTTTGTGCAGATTAAGTTGATTAGATTCATTTATTTTAAAGCTTATAGTTCCACATTCGTGTCTGCCTCTTTTCTTCCTTGGTTAAACTGATGATTGTCGCCATAGGACAATGGTGACGGTTGTAGCTTCTGTAAACGAGCCTGTATCCTTAACAGCGTCAATACTAGCTCCCCCGTGCTCGGTCGACGTTCTGGTTCTTGGTTCAAGCAGGCTGTACTTAACAACCATCTATAAAGAAAACTTAGCTTTCCTGTTTCTTTAATGATTTAATCTCAACTATTATAGGCTGCCTGGAGGTTATGATTAATCTATAGTGACTATTTGGGAATTGATCATGGTCGTAAATACTGCTTTTATGCTGGTTGAGCTATGAGCAGCGTGTAAACTTCTTTAATGCGCCAATTCCATCTCCTTTCCAAACATTCCCCCTACACACTGTTCTTTGGATTGAATCTTCTCATGGCTTTCATTATCTCTTCAAACCCGAACTCTTCCACAGCTTGCGATTTTGACTCGAAGGTTATCTGGTGGTGTTCATTTATTTATTTAGTTCTTGTCATGTCCTTTTCTCTGTTTTTGCTAATGGAGTTAGAATGGTATAAAATGCTGCAACAAGCATGCTCATAATTGATACTAAAAATGATAACAAATTCTCACTGCATTACAATGTAAAACCTGATAAACCTTCGAGTTGGCGTTGAGGGTGTAGTCGGCCAACGAAATAGCGAAACCTCACATCATGGTTCAATAATTGAAACTAATCCCAGCATCAAAATCTAAAAACAATATAGAGGAGGAAAACAGTTTAAAAGAGGTTAAGAAACTCCAACACGACTTTGACCTAAATAACAATGCCGTAGTGTTAAGGCGACACTAAAACTCCAAGACGACTTGACCCAATTGTTGTCGAGATGTATCTAAAACTTACAAAGAAACTCTTTAAGGTGTATGACTATTGATGAGAGGAGAGAAGATGAGATAAAATATTGACAATGAAAAATAACCGAGAGATGCACAAAGATAAAATGAGATGAAATGACAAGAAAATCTTGTTTGTGATGTAGAGAGATGAGATGAGATAAAATGTAAGAGTATTTGATACCGTTTTTAAAGAAATTAATATTTTAAATAAAATAATGAGCAAAAGCTTCCCACAACAAAAATATGAAATAGTCTCCAAAGGGGTGGCGCAGTGGATGACTACTTGGACTTTGGAGGTATGCTCCCTTCAAGTTTCCAGGTTCGAGACTCACTAGTGACCGGGGACAATGTCAAAAAAAAAAAAAAACAAAAATATAAAATAAAACAATGTTCTACTAATCTAAAATATTTGTAATTTATACTTAACTTACATTTTTTTTCAAGAATTTGTTAGACTTAAAAGATAATAAATATTTTTAAAAGAGACCATGGTTCTATTTATTAAAAAATCATAAAATTAAATTAATTTAAACTATTCATTGAATAGTTTCATCTTGACAACAATTAATTATTTATTATTTATATAGAATCATGGCCTCTTTTAAAAATATTTATTATTATTTATAAATTTTCATACTCAAAGAATTGGTGACTTGTTATGACTCTTATTTATTTAAGTGATATTTTAGATGAGAAGTTAGTTTAAAAAATTATTTTAAAGAGTTGTTTATAAGTAGTTACAATAATTCGTTTGAAAGTGATTTTTTGAAAAATAGATAATAAATATATATATATATATTTGGAGTACTAGTAAATAATCATTTTAAATCTTCTATAAATTCAACAAATAAACCCTTAGAAGTTGTTTGTTTGCATGGTTTAAAATAACATCTAAGAATTAATTTATCTTCTCGTTTTGGTGGAGTTAATTTAAGTCATCCACTCAAATGAAGAGTTAAATTAACCTCTCGTTTTTTTGTCTTTTTATTTAATTTCTTTTTCAACACTTTTTAAAAAAAATATGATTATGTAATTTTAAATTAATAGTATTTTCATAATTAATTTTATTTTATCATTTTATTTATATATTTTTTAACTACCTAATATTTTTTTTCCAACTGATCAATTATATATATATTTTTTGTTTACATAATATTTTTTTTTAAATGTATTTTTTTTGAAATTTAAAGCAACTATAACTTTATAATCTATTTCGTATTTTAAAAATATATTTCATAATTTAAAATAGTTTTACATTCAATTTTATTTTTTTGTTAAATCTTTTTATTAATAATTTTTTCGTATATTTAATATGATTAAGTTTAAACTAATTAATTGAAATTTATTCTCCTTCACATAATAACATGTTTTTAAAATATGTGTTTATAATTTGAAGTTAAGAGTAATTTCATAGTTCATTTTATTTTGTTTATAAACTTTTATTTTTTTGTATTCATTTAACATAATATATTTCAATTTTATTTTGTTTATAAACCATATATTTTGTTACTGATTTTATTAAACTCACCCTTCATTTTATGTTGGGGTGTGGATTCAGACCACAGCTTGCAGGTGAATACTAGAATGGATGACCGAGGCAGGTGAGGACAGACCTAGGGAACAAGTCCGTTGTGTCTCTGTTATAGTCGTTCAATTTTTAGTTGTGTTGCATGTCGAACAACATAAACTGTTTATAATTATACATGTCTTTAAACTGTTTTAGTTTCAAACCGAGATTTCGGGATTTATATGTTTTTAACTATCTGGATCGTTTATTTGTTGTTTGAACGTGCTAGCCTTTATTTGAAATGAATTTATGAAATATCCAGGTTTGTGCTTTTTAAGTTGGATTTCCCATATTTTAGGGGAAACGCTGTCGAAATAAATTTTACCGTTGATATCATGAAATCAGTTGATTTATAAAAAAAATATATGATTTTTTAAAATATAAAATAAAATTCATATAAAAGAAGTAGTAGGGTGAAAAATATAAATATTAAAATTTTAAAAAAATAAATAAATGGAGTAATATTGGCCAAAAAAGTTATAAACATAAATATAATACTTAAGATTCGAAATAATAGACAAATAAAAAGAGATTATTTTTATTAAAAAAACTTAAAAATGTCAAATCATTCATCCATAACAAAACTCTTTTACACTTTATCTACAAATATCCAAATCTTATTATAAACCCTCCACAAACAAACACATTCAAACGTTTGTTTTCAAAAAAAAAAAAAAACATTCAAACCATCTAATATTTTAACTTTTCTCTGAACTCCTTCACAACTTCTCCACCCAACACCTTCCTAGAGTCTTGCACTGGAATTTTAATTTCCTTCGAATAAGGAAAGTATCTTGTTATTATTATTAATTTATTTTAAAGACCAATTTAATCAACAAACCAAACCAATGTAATCCTTCTTGAACACGGAGCCAACTATAGGGAGGAGATTCCCCTTCAAAAAACAAGGTCTATCCTCAACAAAGAAGATTGGATCATTTCAACAAAACTAGTTTAAATTAAATTGTTTAGCTAAAACATGTGCAACCTTATTACACAATCTATTACAATGAGACACTTTCACAATGTCTAACGAAGCAATTAAATGCTTCATATCAACAATAATGTTGTTGAATTCAAAAATTTCTAAATAGTTGTCAACAATGACTTTATAACCTTTAAAACATCGAACTCCACCATAATAGGGGGAAGAAGCGAATTTTGCAACTCTGAAATATGAGTAAGACCATCCCTCATAGCAATGCCCTTTAAAGACTCAAGTGACATGTTTTGGAAGTTTGCTCCCCAACCAGCCATCTTTACTTGCACTTTTCAATCTCTAATAATTCATCCAATGCCTCCCTCACCCAAACTTTTCTTTACTGACACATTCACATTCATCTTCCACACACCATGGGCGGAGCTACTGATAACTCTCAAATAAAGCATAAATTAGGCATCTAACTTAAGCATTTCTTAGGATTATTCTGAGCAATTGATATTAATTAGAGCTAAAATGCAGACAAAAATGGTAGAATCTATACACATCCACATATACGCATTAGGAAAGACATCATGACATTCACGAGAAAAATAAAGCAATAAACGCATTAATTAAAGTGTTTTTCGCACAAGACTTAGAAAATGAAGATACAGCCGCATTGGAACGACATGTTTAGAGCAGGCAAGCGCTGTCAATATATCAATGCGCTACAGAAGCTTCCGCACCTGGAGAATCAACTCATTACGGAAATCCAAGAGAATAAATTAGCCATGATTCAGGAGATAATAGTGACATTCCTGAAGCATCCAAGCTTGCCAGCCAAGTAAACTGATTTTATAAAAGAAGAACGAAGAACCCTAGAAGGCGTGTCGGTTGGCTGAGAGTCAATTGACTCCGGATTATTCCACCACATGAAGAAGGCAACTAGAAGGTCTTTGTGATGTCAAATGACTAGGAGTCCGCCATCTACAACAATCACACTATTTCCTCGTTTACTTTTCCTTTTTGTAATTAGGAGTATATCTTAGCACATAGTTTGTAGTAAACTCTTTCGTTATGTTAATTCACATTTTCTATTTCATTACTGCTTCATTTATGTTTCACTAGATTAGAAGACATATGATAGTGATTCGTATGTAGAATGCAAAGTAAGGGATAACCTTACAAATGCATGTGTTGCCTAGAGTCTAGTATGAAAAACTGCAATGGGAGTTGAGTTTTCCATAAATCATTGATTGCAAAAGTAGTTATTAGAAATAGGGAAGCATGAAATGTATCTTACCCTTATCGTATGTTCAACATCATTTACATTTGTATTCTCACCTACGCCAATTTACATTTCCGCATATTAGCTAGAATAATTAACAAATGACCAACCAACCATTGATTTACATTTCTGAATGACTCTTAAATTATTAATTGGAATTCTAGACATCACATGTGGAGAATGATAAAATAAATACTTATCACTTGCTTCAATTTCGACTGCGTATACTTGCGTAAAATGTGATTTAAAGTGTAGGATATTAGCTATAGTATCTTAACTTAGAATTATTTAATTGAATACTTATACCATAACCGAATCACATCAGCTACCCATTTGAAGTTCTCATTGTCTTCCGAAAATGGCTTCTCTAGAGGGCCTACATCAAGCAAAATAAATGAATTAATAGCCTTTTCCATAATAGATCGAAGATTATGGAATTTAAAAGATTTTTTTCAATTAATTCCGTGCTTTCGAAAAGTCCTTAAACTCCAAATAACCACAATTTCTTTAAAGAGCTCATCTTTTGGAACTTTATTATATAAACCCTTCCAAAAATCCATTCATTTATCCACATTTTTTAAGAAATGTTTGAAATCATCAATCAAAGGGAAAATGTGATTCCAAGCACAAATAGTGATTTTGCAATCTTTGATAATATTGATATTTGACTCTTTGCATTTCCTACACATAAGACATAAAACGTTGATATCACTCATCTTATGTAAATATTGCTCTTAGTCGGGATCACATTAGAGAGGACACTCCTAGTTCCCATTTTAATTTTAGGAGAAATATTGATCTTCCAAAACTTTTTCCAACAAACGCTTGAAATTTTAGAGTCAGATGTGGATTCCTCCTCTTTAGAAGCCAAATTAATACCAACATCTTATACATTTTTAACCGGAAAAATATCATTTTTACCCGCATTCCACACCACTTCATCATTGGTACCAACCTTGCTCAGAGGGGTATTAATTAACTATGATATTAGCATCATCTTTGTAGAAAGTGTTGTAAATTAACTTATTGTTCCAACAACCCGCTCTAACCATCAACCTCTGCCACATTCCTATTTTTCCAATCCCACCTAACTCTATCAGTGAAAGGATTTCTTTTTCTAGAAATCTACGGATCTCTACCAATAGTAATATTTCTTCCAATTTCTACTTTCCATCTATAACATTTCAAGAATAAATCTCTACCCCAACAAATAATTCTCCAAGCCAGCGATGGATTATTGCCAAGGAGGCGGATAAGAAATCATTATTTTTTAAGTACTTCTCCCTAACAATCTACTAAGTAAATTAACAGGATTTTAAAGAATTCTCCAACTATGCTTAACTAACAAAGCTTGATCGAAAGATTATATTTAAGTATCATTTTACTCTTTATTGACTTGATCCTTCATTTTTAATTTATTTGGCACATGCACTCCTCTAGACCAGCATTTTCCACTTCCTTATTGTATTTCCCTCCATTAGAGCATCTATTATTGATAAACCTACCAACGATGAAAGATATATGTTTTATGAACATTTCTTACTTTTTACATGTTTTAATTATTTTTGGGTTACTTTCTTTCATATTGAAATCAAAATAGAGTTTTAGCTATACAACTAAGCTAAAATGGTAACTTGTTGTTTAAGATTTAAGACAATAATGTAAATTATGTATATAAATGTTGCGAGATTCTTAACACACGATATTTTTAAATATTAAAAAATGGATAATTGGAGAGAGAATGATGACGTGTCAATGCTGGTTTCGCTCAAGCGAAACTCTTCTCTAATCTAGCTAAAATGTGTGAATTTCTAAGAAACGTGCAAGTATACACAGTCCTTGTTGTAGCAAGTTTTAAAGTAAGTAAATGTCATCTCCACAGGGAAAAGTTAAACTTATGCTCAAAGCGAAATTAAGAGAGTTTGGTAACGAATGATTTGAACGTTAAAATGAGATAAAACTAAGTATAATAAATGTAAAACGAATATTGGGAGGGAATAGGGCTTTTCGGGTGGTTTCGCTTAGGCGAAACCTCACAGGTTAAGGGCGAACATCGCTCGCTTCTCTTTGGCTCTCTCAAGCTCTAGAAGTGTTTCTCTCGAACTCCTGGTTTGGTTCTCTCGAACTCAAACACTATAACTAAGCGAACAACACTTGGCGAATCTTGTCTCTAAGCATTCATTTTACATGCAAGCAGAACTTAGCAAAACCTAGTGTTATAACATGTAACTTCGTTCTATCACATATGCTTCCCTCGAAGACGAAATAAAACTAACACAACATGCATAATATTCATTTAGTTGTTAGAGAAATACTTCTTCCTTACCCAGAAAACCGTAAGGTTACAACATACCTACTTAACTCCCACTTTGTGAGAGTTATCACGGATCAGACGACGAACACACCACAATCTGTCAAGATTCCAAATTAGCAACAAACCCAACAAAAATTGATTACCCACAAGATCGAAGTTGCGAAAACTTACCAAAACTAACGAACACCAAAACGGCCCCGGAAAACTACTCAACTGAGGCGGACGACCGGCGCGGGCTTCAAGCGGCTGACGGAGACGCTGCTGCGCTGAGTGGCGGCTGACCGAGCGAAACAGGCAGGCGGCTCGGGTTGGGCGCGCGCGCACGCTATGTGAGGCGGAAATGGTGCGGATTGGTTTGTCGACAGCATCTGTGTTGGGGAAAAATGAAATATGAAATGAAATATTGCGGAAGCAAAAGTCAAATCAAAGTCTCAGTGTTTGTTGAACAAAGAGAGAAAATGTGAGAGTGAAACAAAAGGTGAATATGTTTCTATTAGAAATGGGAAATTGGTGATATCATACAAAAATGTATTATAAAGTTGTATCACAAAATTTGGTATTACAATTGTGGTGCTACAATTGTATTA
>JBBMEF010000014.1:8433927-8448899 GCA_037832685.1 Sicyos baderoa | reverse complement strand
TTTAAAATATATACTCTTCAATTTGTTTTTTCTTGATAATAGATGAATAACAAATGACATTCAATTTATTTTAAAATATAATTATAACATAAAAAAACAATTTTCATCCAGCAACAATTTAAGATATGATATAAGATGATAATATTTGTTATCATTTTAAAAATTTACATAATTTGAAACACATATCTAAAAAAAATTTAGAATAAAAAATAAATTATTTAAATTTAAATATTTTTAAATGCAAGTAATATTTTTAAAGGAAAATTTAAGTAAAAGATGAATCTAAACAAATTAAATCTAAATATAAAATATCTAAGATATTCTATTGTTATAATGTAATAGTAATACAAAAGATTAGAATCAACTTTAAAATTGAAAAGGAGAGAAAACGTATTTCTCATATCTATTATTTTGATTTTTTTTTTTTTTTTTTAAATATCAAAGGTTTGTTTGGATTAGAAAGTTATTTAGAATACATAACTTTAAATTTACACATATATATTAATTTAATCTCTAATCTCGATTTTTAGAACCAGACTATAGAAAATCTAGTCAAACTCAATTAATTTAGAAAAATTGAATATTAAAAAAATCCAGAAAAAATGTAGATGATCATGAATATGAAAACAAAATAACAATGACAATCTTGAATTTGAAACAAAGAAAACTGACACATCTACATAATTGTGTTTTGAAATCAATTAAGATACAAAATTTAACCAAATATATATTTTTTTGTTCCTCCCTATAACATATCACTATATTTAAAATGATACTCTTCCTAAAAAAAATATATTTAAAATGATATATTTTTCTTTTATTTTAGGTGTTTCATTCTTTTGAAATGAATAGAAATGTAAGATGTGTTAAATAGAAATGTAAGTTGTTGAATACATGAAATCACCAAAATATAATTGTCATGCACAAAGACATTTGTAACTAAGAAAAAAAGAAAAGAAATATCACAAATTTATTAGAACTAAAAAAGAGCCGTTGTTCACATTCTCTCAATAACACAATTACTCCGATCTCTTCTTTTGAACCTCATACCACCAAACAATTTTCCATTTATATTTGTTACAATTTAATTCCGACTTAAAATTCTTTAATTTTTAAACAATTTCTTTCCCAATTCTTTACAAATTTCTTTCTCAATTTTTTCCATTTTACTTTTGATGCATGAGGTTTTTTTTTCTTCTTCCTACGAAGCCTCTGCTAATCTAAAATTGCAACAGCACGAAAAATTATCTCGGTGGCAAGAGTTAAAGTTGTACGGCAGCAACCCAGATCTGCGAAGAAAATGCTGATGAAGATGGGTATTTGAAAGAAACGAACAAAAAGGAATCAAATCGGAACCCTAAAATTAGGCAATTTAGATATCAATAAACGTAAAATTGAAAATAGAATCTTATACATGTTAAAGAAATTCAAGATACAAACTTGAATAGAAAGAGGAAGTGAAGAAATTGAAGAAAAAATGAAGCAAAAACCTGAGAGTTTGAGGGTGAGAGAGAAACACAAATCTGTGAAAAGTAATTACTGTTCAAATCCGAGTTACATTTTAACTTAATATGGATTATGCCAATCCTTCCACCAAACAAGGATTAAAGGGATTAACTTAATCCGAATTAAGTTTATCTCCGGACCAAACACGCCCTATAGAATTATCTTTAACTCTAGCTCTTCTAATTTTGGTCGATCTCTATTCGGAGTTGTAGACGGAAATTTAAATAGTAAATTGTTCTTTTTTTAAATTTGTGATTGCTTCCTACTTGTTGGGAGTGGGTAGTTGTATTTCTACTTTTATTGTTATTATGATAAATGGATGGTTCTTAAAAAATAAAAATAATAACGCTTGATTAAAGTTAAGTATACATGCTGTCCAATTATGTATAAACAAAAAAAAAAAAAAAAATTAAATTAACACAAAACACAAATTTAATAGATTTAAGAACAAGAAGGGCAAAGGATTTTTAAACTTTTGTTACTTCATATTATTAGAGATTGATTAGGTAAATACAATATATATATATATATATATATATATATATATATATATTATGAAACGGAAACCAAAAAAATCAATAATGGAAGATAAATAAACGTAAAGAGAAGTGACAAGCAGAAAAAACATACAGATTTACGTAGTTCACCAACGTTGTGTTGGCTAGTCCACGAACGGAGAAGGAGAATCAGTTTTATTTAGAGAAACGAATTTCAGAGATAAATGTCATAAAAAAAACGGCTACGGTTTTAATTGAGCTTATATATGTGCTATAATTAAAAGCTAATTACATAATAGATAATTACAAAATTTGTCATGGGGCGCTGCTCCCGCACCCTCGACTACTCATCGTAGGATAAGAGACTCGTTCAAGGCATAATGCAACAATATATATATATATAAACAAAAGAAATCAAAATTGAAACTTAAAATGATTTGACTGGGATTTTAACCAAGAGAGATATACAACTCAGAAAATTAGGAATGAGAAAGATGCAACCTTTATGGTAGAACTAAGGGAAAGCCTTTTGATTATCCCTAATTAAACTTTTCTGGAAAATCAATCAAAAAACAGTAACAAAAGGAACCAAAAATTAAACCTAGAAAACACCTTCATTTTGCTCCTCGCAATTTTGCTACTTGACACGAACATCCGAGATAACAACTCTCTCGCTTAACTTAACAAAACTTTTTTCAGGAAGATATTGTTGGAGATATTCACCTTGTGGCAGTTGTCCCACATTGGAAATATGAGAATTCTCCAACTCATTTAAAAGAGATATGGAATACTCTCCTCATTACCAATTGGTTTTGAAGTGAAATTTCATATTCTCTAATAGATACTGTTTTGACTTTACATTATTTGGATACGAAAAAACTAAATCACAAAACTAATTTTTAAATAGATTGCTACTGTAGATTAATTAAATACATCAGTACCTCTTAGATTTTCAAAATCCACTAAATTATTAGGTCACTTCTTATCAAATTACCTAATTGATAAATCCTAGGAAAACTTATAATTTTAGTCAAATATAAAAAATAATTACCAATTATAATCATTTATATTAATGAGTATGTTCACATACTTTTTAATAATATTATATTAATAATACATAATATTATATTAATAAATATATATAATATAATATTATAACGTAACTACAAATACTTTAAAATTTGACTATATTTATTATTATTTTGCGAAAAAAGTTCATCAAGTACAATTTCAAATCCCTTTTAATTAATTATTGTGTTGTTTCTCTAAGATAATAATTTCATACATGATATATCTATATAAAAGAAAATAAAAGGGTATAATACACATGATTTTAGGTAATCAACATTATTAACAAATCAATTAACAAATTCATATTTCTAATTAAATTTTTAAATTGAACTTATTTCTAACTTAGCCTCAATTGATCACTAAAATGACTAACTTAGAATAATTAAAATAATAGTTCAATTCAATTTTCAATCAATTAAGGTTTAATTCATAACATACGAACTACTTATTTAAATTCAATATTAAATTTAAGAATACTAGTATAATTTAAAACCAATTATAACAAAACTCCTATTTTCATGTTCGGTCTAAAGTGCTCCAAACATAACTTTGACACTCAAGGTGTCGTTTAAATGTTAATGTCCTATGTTACGCTAGAGAGGAGGGACTTTAAGAAATGCAATTTTAGCCTAATTAAGAAGCAAGACATCACAATTTTCAGTCAATTTGTTGATAGTTTTCAATCAATTCGGCTTATAGCCAACAACCTAGTTCGCCGATAACCTTTCACTGATAGTATCAATCGAAGGTAAAATTAGAAAACACAAAAAAAGTTACCAAAATTTGTTATGCATGTAAATTTTTTAAATGGCAATAAAAAAAAATTGTCATGTGGAGCGATTTCCCTAAATAATATGCTTAGTAAGTGTTTTTTTAATATAAATTAGGGGAAGGGAGACAAATACTGATCCTCGAGATTGAACATGTGACGCTGGTGTTGAACTGGTTTGCAACCAAATAATGAAATTATTGTGTCATTGACCCATTAAATACTTAGTAAGTGTTTTTAATTTATTGAAAACTAAATACCTTATTTTATGACATCCTCTTATTTAGCAAAGATTCAAAAAAATTGGTAGCATGTTAGTTAGTTGATTGATTCAATTTAACTATACGATTATGATTTCAATCGTGAAAATCAATATTTGACTTTCATCTTATCAATGAAGAGTGTAAAAAAAAGTAGGGAAAATAATAGTTTAATTATATGTACATTCATAAGCTTCTTACTAAAAACAAGTGATTGAGATTTTCCCATAATCTATTTTTAGAATGTATATTGCAATGTATATGAAATTGATTTAGTATTGATGTATATATAATTTCATTAGGAATAAGTTTAGGAAATGATTTAGTATTGATGTATATATGATTTAATTAGGAATAAGTTTAGGATTTGATTTAGCATTGATAATTTCATTTTCTTATAATTTCCTATTATTTTCTTCCTCTAAGTTGTATATATAATTGAGACATATCAATGAAAAGATCAAGCAAGTTTTGCTCACTTGTCATGGTATCAAAGCTATACGGCTAAGATACACGATCAACATGACAGACGACACAAATAAAACTAAAAATCCATCTCCACATACATCTTCTCGAAATGACCATACATCTCCATTTTTTCTTGGCTCACGCCTCACGAGACAGATCTGGAGATCTCTTTACTCCAGTTCGTCTTCGACATGACAATTATAATGAATGGGCAAGGTCTGTCCGACTTGCTCTATTATCTCGCCGAAAATATGGATTCGTCGATGACACGGTTATGGAACCTAAAGCACATTTCACAATGGAGGATTGGCTTACCATCCATTCCATGCTTATTTCATGGCTAATGAATACTATTGATCCAGAGGTTAAATCTACTATCTATTTTTACGATGATGCTAAACTTTTGTGAGATGAATTGCAGGCTCGCTTCTCTATTGTTAACGGGCCCCAAATTCAACAACTAAAATTTGATTTAGCCAAATGTGAGCAATCTAAGACTATGTCTGTGTCTACATATTTTGGGAAGCTGAAGGTTTTATGGGACAAATTGGCTAATCATGAACCCATTATTATATGTAAGTGTAAAAAATGTGAATGCAATCTAGGTAAGGCTTATGAAGATCGACGAAATAATGAGCGCTTTCATCAATTTTTGATGGGTTTAAATTCTGATTATTATGCACAATTACGCTCTACTTTGTTATCTCGAGAACCCTTACCTTCTCTAGATCGTGCTTATCAACAAATTTCTCAAGAAGAACGTGTTCTTGGAATTATTAGTGCTCGAGATTCTCAACCAGAGGTTGTGGGGTTCGCCATTCATCCAGAAGGGCATGGTCGAGCGAAACAAGACAAAATTGAGAAGTCTGGGCTAATATGTTCTCACTCTCACAGATCTGGACATGACATTGTGACATGTTTTCAGCTTCTTCGATATCCAGAATGGTGGGGAGATAGACCTCGAACTCAGAAAGCCACTTCTGGACGTGGAAAAAGTAACGGTGGTCGAGGTGCAGACTCATTTGTGACTAGTCGTGGTAGAGGAGCCACGATACGTGCGGTGGCAGTAGACAATTGTAACACTATGGTTGCAGCTTCGATGAATGGGCAAAAAGATTCTTCTAATACCTCAGCCAGCACGTCGAGAACTCCACCTTCTCTTCCTAATATGAGTGCGGAACAATGGTATACAATAACCACTATGTTTGGTAATACTCAATCCTCTACTGATCGACTTCATGGTGAGTTTTCTAAAAATTCTTGGATTATTGATACCGGTGCTTCTAATCATGTTACGGGGAATGAATCATATTTATTTGATGTTCATGATATTGTTGCTTGTCCCGTTGGGCTCCCCGATGGCCAAAAAATTATTGCCACTAAAAAGGTAAGTGTGCGGCTTTTAGAAGGATTCTATCTTAAAAATGTTCTTTATGTTGCTAAATTATACTGTAGTTTGATTTCGATTACACAACTAATTGATGACATGCATTGTTTTGTCCAATTTACTTCTAATATGTGTACCATTCAGGACCTTCATACGAGGAAGCTGATTGGAATGGGTGAACGGAGAGATGGACTTTATTACTTTGGGCAACCATCTGTAGTGCAAGCATTTTCAATAAATAATCATTCTCTTTCGTTGGAACTTTGGCATCAACGTCTTGGACACCCCTCAGAGAAAATAGTAAAGTCTTTACCTTTCTTTAATAATTCAAGAGATAAATTAGATAAGGCATGTGATGTGTGTCATCGTGCCAAACAATCTAGAAATTCCTTTACTCTAAGTGACAATAAGACTTCTAGAATTTTTGAATTTAGTTCATTGTGATTTATGAGGCCCTTACAATATCGTTTCTTCTTGTGGAGCTCATTATTTTTTGACTATTGTGGATGATTTTTCGCGTGTTGTCTGAGTTTAATTGTTACTTGACAAATAAGAGGTATTTAAAATGTTTATGTCTTTTTTGGCAATGGTTGATCGACAATTTGGTCAAAAGGTTAAGGTTGTTCGAAGTGATAATGAGACTTAGTTTAACTGTATGAAAGATTATTTTTTTTCAAACGGTATTCTTTTTCAAACCTCTTGTGTAGGAACTCCGAAACAGAATGGTCGGGTTGAACATAAACACCGTCATATTTTAACGGTGGCAAGAGCTTTGCGTTTTCAAAGTAATCTTCCTCTTTCTTTTTGGGGCGAATGTGTCTTGGCAGCTTCTCATTTGATTAATCGTACACCCTCTAGTGTTTTACATAATAAAACACCATATGAAATTTTGTTTAATACTTTGCCTTCTTTTGTTGAATTGCGAGTGTTTGGTTCACTCTGTTATGCCCATAATCAACGTGCTAAGAATGATAAATTTGCAAGTAGAAGTCGAAAATGTGTATTTGTTGGATATCCTTTTGGTAAAAAAGGATGGAAAATTTTTGATCTAGAAACCAAAACTCTTTTTGTTTCTAGAGATGTTAAATTTTTTGAAAATCAATTTCCTTTTGCTGAAAAAGCTAATACTACTAGTTTTAATACTAGTTTTACAAGTATGACTTTGGGTAATGACGATTTTGATTATAATATTTTGGGGGATATTGTATCGTTGCCTAATGAATTTGAGCCCACAAATGACTCCTCGTCTCTACACACCGCCACCCAAATTCCAATAACTACCTCACTAGAACCTGCTCCTATTTTATCCCCAACTATTCTTCATGAACCTCAATCTGGTCTAGACAATGATAAAAGTTTGGTCCAACCTGCATCTCCGGTCCAATAAACTTCTACAAGGGGGAAACAGAGTCCGCTATAGAGTCTCCCAATGAGACTCACATGGGAAGAGGATTTCGTACAAAGGTTCCTTCTACTCGCCTTCATGACTATGTTACAAACACTTTTATCACTAACAGTCCATCCACTCTCTCCAATTTCACCCGCACATTCAGCCTCCTCTGGTACGCCTTTTCCAATAACACATTATATTAATTGTGCAAAATTTTCTGCTAGCCATAGGAAATTTCTTGCTGCTGTTACTACAGGTTGTGAACCAAAATCATTTAAAGAGGCTATGGCAGATGTCGGGTGGCGTCAAGCTATGCAAACAGAAATTCGTGCTTTAGAGGACAATGGTACTTGGACTATGCAAAAATTATCGTCGGGTAAACGCGCCCTTGGTAGTCAATGGACCTATAAAATTTAAGTACAACTCAGATGGTAGTGTAGAACGGCTTAAAGCTCGTTTTGGTTGTTTTTTGTAATCATCAAATCGCTAGAATTGATTATATTGAGACATTTGCACCAGTTGCTAAAATGGTCACAGTTTGTTCTTTCTTAGCCATTGCAGCATCGAAAAATTGGGAGATGCATCAAATGGACGTGCATAATGTTTTTTTGCAAGGAGATCTCAATGAGGAAGTTATATGAAACTTCCTCCTGGTTTTAAAACTTCTCAACCTGTTATGGTTTGTTGTCTTCGCAAGTCTTTGTATGGCTTGAAACAGGTACCACGATATTGGATTTCCAAATTGGTTAACGCTTTAAAAAAGTATGGTTTTCTCCAATCCCTTACTGATTATTCTCTTTTTACTTATCAAAATGTTGTTATCCAAATTAATGTTTTAGTGTATGTTGATGATTTAATTATTTCTGGAAATGATTCTTTTGCTTTGAGAGTATTTAAAAATTATTTGAGCACGTGTTTTCATATGAAAGATCTTGGGGTACTTAAATATTTTCTCGGGATTTTGTAACGCGTACTCCTACTGGTATTTTTCTTTGTCAACGAAAATATTCTCATGACATCATTTCCGAGACAGGTCTTTTAGGTGCAAAGCCTACATCTTTTCCTATGGAGCAACACCATGGGTTTGCTCATGCCTCTGGAGAACCTTTGTCTAATCCGGAACCTTATCGACGGTTGATTGGTCGTTTGATTTACTTAACAGTCACTCGTCCAGATTTGGCATACTCTGTCCATATTTTATCACAATTCTTACATGAATCTAGACAGGAGCATTGGGAAGCTGCCTTGCGTGTTGTTCGCTATTTGAAGGGCTCTCCTGGACAATGAATTTTACTTCGATCTGATAGCTCGCTCTCTCTAATAGGTTGGTGTGATTCTGATTGGGCAGCTTGCCCTCTAACTTGTCGCTCTCTCACGGGTTGGCTTGTGTTCCTTGGTCATTCTCCGATTTCTTGGAAAACTAAAAATCAACCCACGGTGGCTCGCTCTTCAGAAGAGGCCGAATACCGCTCTATGGCTTCCCTTACTTGTGAATTGAAATGGTTAAAAGGTCTTCTTCTTAGCTTGGGGATTCAACATCATGCTGCTATTGGTGTATATTGAGATTGCTAGTTAGCTTTACATATTGCAAAAAATCTTATCTTCCATGAACGAACAAAACACATTGAAGCAGATTGTCACTTTGTTCGAGATGCTATCCAGGATGGAACTATTCTCCCTTCTTATGTTCCTAAAACAGTTCAGCTTGCAGACATTTTTACCAAGGCTTTAGGAACCCGCCAATTTCAGTTTTTGCTTTCCGCATTTATGATCCTCATGCTCCAACTTGAGGGAGGGTATTGAGATTTTCCCATAATCTATATTTAGAATGTATATGGCAATGTATATGAAATTGATTTAGTATTGATGTATAATAATTTCATTAGGAATAAGTTTAGGAATTGATTTAGTATTGATGTATATATGATTTAATTAGGAATAAGTTTAGGATTTGATTTAGCATTGGTAGTTTCCTTTTCTTATAATTTCCTATTGTTTTCTTCTTTAAGTTGTATATATAATTGAGACATATCAAGTAAGTTTTGCTCACTTGTCAGTGTGAACTAAAGAAAAAAGATCGAAGCTATTCTCTCTACTTAAATCTATAAAGTGCCCTTACTTCAATAATTGATCTCTATACTCTCTTGAGAGGTTTTAAATTCAAATCATTATTGTTCAATTACAAAAAATATAATAATAATAATTATTATTATTAATAATAAAAAGAGGTTCTTAATACTTTTCTCATTTAGAAGAAAAATGTGGAGTTTTGTAAAGGTCCACTCAATTCTTCACATGGTACACTTCAGTTATTTCCTCAACTTTAGTTTAAATGGCACATTGATAGCCTACATCTTACATGTGCTAGAGTGGTCACTTTAATTTATCTTGTTTTCTTCGATACATACTATACTAAGTATACCCCTTCCAAATTAATGAATATTAGGAAGATCTAATAATAGAAATAAGAAAAATGGTATAAAATTAACTTTTCACACAAAATAATTACAAATTTAAATAAATTCTAAAATATTTACATCAATAATCATATATTTTAAAAACTCATTAATAATTGTATATTGTATTGTAAATATTTATAAAAAAAAATAGGTGATAACTTTTTTTTAGAATAGTCGGGGTAATTATTTTCTAAATTTAACTAGTTTTAGTAAATTTTCTAAAACTAATTTAGGCTTGTTTAATAACATTGCTTTTCTTTCTTTTTTTTTTCTTTTTTCTTTTTTATGATTTTTAAAGATTAAAATTATAAATATTATTTAAGAGATTTTGCATGTATAATAAAAAACAGTAAAATATTTATATATTTGCATAAAATCAAAACTAATTCATGCGTAATCGAAAAATCCAAATTGAGTTCTATCAATGATTTTTTTTTTTTTTTTTAAAAAAAAGTTCTATCAATGATAGATGAATTATTTTAAAAATTATACTTTAAATATAATATAAGAAGTAGAATATCTTATTGAGGTAAATTCCTATAAATGTCTTTGTTTCACTTTCTTCTTAGTTCTTTCTATGCGCGTGGTCAAATATAAGTCAAAGTTTAACAATTTAAAGCTTTAGCAAATAATCTCATTTTTTATTTTTTGTTCATTATTTTTCTAACAAGAAATTTAATTTTATGTAAGAAAATATTTATAAAAAATGTTTTTGAAAGCTATTTTTAGTTTTTTAAATTTAGCTTATATTGAAACGTACTTCACAAAATAAAATAAATTTATTGGAGAAAGCAGTATTTATAGGCACGTTCGATAATGTTTGTTTTATCACATTATAATTTAAGTTAAAATACTATATAGACTTTTATGTTTGTTTCATTTTTGTCATTTAATGTTTAATTTTAGTCTTTTAATTTTCTTTTTTTTTTGTCCAATTTCAGTTCCTATACTTTCATCTTTGTCCAACTTTAATCTTTAAATTTATAAATGTCGATTGTTATACTATTGAAAAGGTTTAAAAATAGTCTTTCAATAGAAAAAATAATGTAACGGACGTTAGGGGACGTTAGCTAGAAAAAAGTAATTAAAAATAAATAAGCCATATGGCCATTGTCAAATCCTACTAAGCCAAGTATCATGAATTAAAAAGTCATAAATGATTTATAAAACTTTCTCATCTTAAATCTTTCATTTCTGCATATGAGTTTGAAAAGGGTTGGATGTTTGACCATTTGAAAATGAATAAGTATCATAGCTTTACTGACATTTTGTAGGACCTAGTAATCATGAGGTTACAGGTTTAATAGGAGTTGATAGAGCCTTTTGCTGCTTTTTTTTTTTTTTTTTTTTTAATTTCCGTTTAGTTGTAAGGCTTATATAATAAGCCATTTTTATTTAATGTGATGTACGATCTTGACAATAATTGAGTGTTCAATTCTTTTATCTGGTATCAGAGCGATGTTGTTTGAGAGGAAAAACTCACTCAAAATGACAGATAATACAAGTTTCACCTCACTTATCGTACCAAAGTTTGATGGAGATTACGACCATTGGGGTTTGCTCATGGAGAACCTTCTTCGATCCAAGGAGTACTGGAACATCATTGAACCAGGATTTGCTGATTTGAGAAAAATCGAATCACCTAGTCCGACACAAAAAAAGGCGCTTGATGAATCTATTCTCAAGGATCTCAAAGCTAAAAACTACATGCTTTAATTCACACTAATAGAGATGTTTGTCCACCTTGATAAACTCATGACCTACTCCTTATTTAACCAATGTAGGATTACCACTTTGTTTGTGTTCCCAACAATCCTTCCCTCAAACAAAGTGCAACATGCGAGTCTCCTTTATTGAATAGTCATTTTCGGAATTAGGTTTGAGCACATCTAAACTCAAACTACGAATCCTTCTAAATTACACTTAAGCAAACGGGAAAGTTCAACCACGAATCTACTCAATTTACATTTGAGGGAACAAAAGCTACCTCTCACCAAGGTAACCATTTTAGAAGCACTTCACACTCGAACGCACGACAGTTACCCCACATAAAGGCAACCATTTCAAAAGAACTATCAGACTGGAGTTCACAGATGCAAACACATTCAGAAGCGCTCTCATCGAAGCACACATAAGGTGACTCACCCACTATTAAAACTATTCCATACCACATATTGAAGCTCACAAATCTTTGTTTTATACTAGAAGTTTCTTTCGATATGGCTAAGGCAGGAAAAACCGGTTTGATACCATTCTTTAGGGACGACAAACCTAACCAAATCTCCACATTGGTATGATATTATCCACTTTAAGCATAAACCATCACGAATTTGTTTTTTTTGTTTCACCCAAAATACCCCATACTAATGGAGAATATCATTCTTTCATACTTGAAGTTCTTCTAGTGTGGCTAAGTTAGAAAAAATTGCTGTTATACCACTTATTAAGGAACGATAAACCTACCTAAATCTTCATATTGGAATTATATTATCAACTTTGAACATAAGTTCTCATGACTTTGTTATTTGTTTCACCTAAAAAGCTACATATCAATGGACATGTCCTTCTCTATAAACCCATATTCTACCCCTTATTTAACCAATGTGGGATCACCGCTTTGTACTCTCAACCGGAAGAAAAGAGAGAATTTGTTTTAATCTTAAAAAAAAGAGTTGGGTATGTGGATTGCCTTCTGCAACTTATCCCTACCTCAATTTGTGTAAATTTAGTAACACGAGTGATTCGGGGACAGGGACCCAGTGAGACCAGCCTTGTCTCCATCCTGCACCATTAACACTTCTAAAAGACACCTCAAATTGATCATAGAAGCTAAACTTTAAAAAGGAAAAGAAAATGCATCCTCAACAATTTCAATATTGTCCTGTCTTCACAAGAATAAGGAAACCAAATCATCAGTTAAAAATAAATAAATAACCTTTCATACATTCACTGAATGCCAACGGAGGAGAGTTAAAGAGAAAATGTATATAACATCAGACAATTGAACATTACAACCAACTTCACTTCTAGAGACAATTCAACACACTATGACATTATATACAACCTCAGTTAGAATCTGGCATCAATAGCAAAGCACCTACCCTTCTTGAAAACTACAAACGAGTCACCGACCTACTAGTTCCCAACACAGTAACAGGGGATGATCCTCATTGTGATCCTGATCCACCTACTTTGTATCACAATGACATGTTTCATGAAGCTAGTGCAAGACTAAAGCTCAAACAAAAACCAAACTGGAATTGAAGAATTGGAGAAAACGAAACGAATACCAGCTAGAATTGTTAAACGGAATGGTACATGCATAAAACCATAGCAAAATACCCTCTAATAACCAAGTTAATACCATGTACAGCAGCAACCCATAGCACTCTTAACTTATTCACCAAAAACCATGCTTGATTATTGACCATAAAAAACAGGAAACATGTCGCCAGAAGTGCGATAAATCAACTTATAGAGAATGAGTCATCACAACATGCGTTTTGTTCACTCTGCCATGTGATTGCATTTGGTGGGTCAGCATGAAAATGTAGTATATACATGTGTGTACGTAAATTGAAACCTTCAAATACAATTGCATAAACGCATCAGCTGATGTTCACCATGCCTAAGCATACAAAAGTTGATGGACATTTCAACATACAGCAAGACTAATGAGGACGATTGACAATGAGAGAACTAAACAATGTACCATCAGATTTCTTTCTTTTAATTCTTGTATTAGAGATTGAATACACTAAACATCACAAAGCAATATAATAAGCCCTATGTACCCATTCATCTATTGCCAGATTACGACAAGAAGAACACAAAAACCAATAAACAATAGCAGCCGCTTGAGGTAATAATCTTGCTGACCTTGATGGAGATTGTGATAGTATCCATGGGTCTGGCCATGGCTACCGTAGAACATGCTGGGAAATCCATATGAAAAGTTAGCACCAGCACCAGCTCCAGCACCATACATGCTTGGATTTGCATATCCATGCATCTGAAAGTTGAATAAAGATGGGACGAGACCACCAACAGCCGCAGAGAATGTGAAATTACCGAACCTTGTCGACGCCATAGGGGCAAATCCTCCAAGGCCTCCCATGAATCCAAACCCATTGTGATGAAAAGGATTTGGTTCTGGGGGAGGACCTGCTGGTTCAGGTCTCTGCCCCATAGGACGATTAGGAATATCAATTCCAGGGATAGTTTTCGATCTCGGGTCAGACGATGTCTTTCCCCTCCCGTATAAAGGAACCAGTTTTTGCTCTTCTACGATAGCCTTACAAACGGGACATTCATGGGGATGGGAACGAATGTGCAGCCACTTATAAAGACAAGGCCAGCAAAAAAGATGACCGCATAGGGTTACAATAGGATCTTGAGCTAAATCCAGGCAAATATTGCACTCAAAATTACTAGCATCGCCATTGTTGTCGGAACAGGAAGGGCTTTGGGGTTGCCGACTCGACGATTCCCCGAATCCACTCGCCATATCTTAACCTAGAAAATCACATCAAACCACAAGATTGAGATAAAAAGAAAATTGAAATCCACAAAACTGAATCCACTGGGCGATTCTTAACAATAGGAGCGGGGAGTTTACTACCGAAACTCGAATCCTAGGGTTTCAACATCCCCAAACAGAGGGCAACGGAATCGAATTGAACACAAACAAACCAACAAAAAAGAACCAAGAAATTCAGATATTGTAACGAAAATAAGCGGGAAATTGAAAACACGAACCTTAGAATTGAGAAGAACAGAACGGGGGATCGATTGAGAAGAGAATCTGAAACCGAAGACGAAGACGAAGGCGTTGAACAGAAAAGCGAAAAAATATAGGTTTGGGAAATGGAAGGTTTCAGTAGGCCTAAACAATATTCACTGCGTGCATTATCACGCTTTCTCCGTTATACTCACCAACTTGTTCCCACGTGTCATAAATTAATTGGTCATATCTTCTCATTGATTTTTTTTTTAATTCATTAACAATTTGGGGACTCCAACCATAATCTAGTGAAGTCAAACTATCAAGGGAAATTGCAAGAAATTTGCACTTTTTGGCAATTAATCGCAGATTTGTCCACATCTGATTTTATTTGCAAAAGTATTTTCCTTATTTAAAAAAAAAAAAAAATTCAATGTAGAAA
>JBBMEF010000014.1:8409401-8433827 GCA_037832685.1 Sicyos baderoa | reverse complement strand
TTTTCCCTTTTTATCACAAAGGGACAGCTTTCTTCTCTCCTCTGGCTCCCCCTCCCCCGCCAAACCGACAAACCTCCTTTGCCCTACCCTGCATTCCATCTGCTCTGAATGGCCAAAACCACCCTCCTCGGTCACTGATTCCAGCCGGCCCTTGCCGGCAAGAAACCGGCAAGAAACCACCGAACCTCCCTCCTCTCTCAGCTCCTTCTCCCTCCTACCATCGAACCCAAGCCCATTCGTACTCCCCCCCCCCCCCCCTCCCCTCCATAACCTCCTCTTCCTCCCTGCGAACACCCTCTCCTCTTCCTCTCCCTCGACCCCTACCTCTCTCGTCCCAATGCCTAGGCGGCGAGCTTCCTGATCTAAACGGACCTGTATGCTCCCGGAGATCATCTCCAAACGGAAAGGGTATTCCCTCCCCTACCACCACAAAGTTGCAACCTCCAATCTCATGGCCAAGCCTACCACACCCACGACAAAAGCGAGGAAGCTTTTCATATGAGAGCCTCACCCACTTCTCCGCTGCCATCACTCCACTCTTAACTTTCAACGCCCTTCTCAATGGCCGTCGTATATCTATCAGCACTTTCAGCCTAAAAAATTTGCATTTATTTCTCATCCCACCTTCTTTATCCCAACCTTCAAACTTTCCCAACAAATTTCCCAATTTTCTAGCACTATTTAAGGTATGGCACGCTGGTGGGACATCATGTAGCCTAACCCAGAACGCACCAAAACCAAACTCCATCTCCGAAAGTCTCTTATCCCCCGCCATTGGTTCAAATAAAATCACAGCCTCATCATAGAAAGTCTATCAATTTACTATTAATAGAAAGTGTCTATCAATTTACTATTGATTGAATCAACTTCTCATTCAAAAGTTTTGGTTACTTTTCGAAATGTTTATTTATTAGTAATTGATTCTATTAGCCCATATTAATAGAATTGGATGAAAGTTTATCAATTTACTAGATTTTAATCAACTTCCTATTCAAAGATTTTAGTTATTTTTCAAAATATTTATTGATAAGTAACTGATTCTATTAGACCCTATTGATAGAATCTATCAATCTCTAGTGATTGAAGTCTATTAATTTATTATTGATAAAGAAGAAGGAAAGAAATCCAATCTAAGCACATGATTTAAAAGTAGATGGATCATGTCATGAACCTTTTGGTATTTTTAATAAGTCCATTTTTATTTTTTGCCATGTGTGCAACGCAATATTTTAAGTCTTGTGTAGTATATAGGCAAAAGCTCCTTGAAATTATTAAGTTAATCTAAAACAAAAGTCTTTTTGTTTTCTTTAATTAGATTTTAGGGTCATCTATTCTAACACAAAGTCAACATTAGAAAACATCATTGAATCATTTTTAAATTTTACCAATTAAAAATATACAATTATTTTTAGAAAAGTTAGACCAATTCAAATTAGACAATGGATAGTTTTAAAACTAAAATAAAACATTATTTTTTTAAAAAAAAAAGGAAAAACTAGGTAAATGTCTAATTTTAGAAACTATCTTGTCGATTTTTTGTGTTTAAATGCATGTCTACTTCTTTATTTAAAAAATAAAATCTAAATAATTAAATATAAAATGGACAAATATACCCTTAAGATTTAAATTATTTTATATATATTGTTCCAAAAATTGACTATTATAACAACCATTCAAAATTTAAATATGAACAAAATTTCTCAACAGAATCCCAACAAATCTCATACAAAAATGAAAGATAAAAACTTAAAAAGAAAGAGATAAATATACAAAATTTAATTTATTTTTTTAACCTTAGTGTATGTACATACATAACACTACATACAACCCCTACCGAAAACCCTTTGCACGTATTCAAAAGAGAAAAAAAAAAAAAATAAGAGAGCAAGAAATCGAGTCAGAAATACATAAATTCCTTCAGGTCCTTGAATGAACATTCCCATGATGCATCGTTCTCGGAATCGACCACCGCAAAAGCTAGTGGATATATACGTCCACTACCATCAAACATTGATGCAACAATTAATGTACCTGCGAACTTGTTTTTTTAATGATGCACCGTCAACACTAATGACTGGGACACAATGATCCCACCCTTTAATGGATGTTGCGATGCTCATGAAAAAGTATCTAAAACGGTCATCATCATAGACATCATGTGCAGTGTAGCTACCTACAAAACATGCAAATGGGTTATCGTGCGACTGTACGTACTTGTACACACGTAATAACTAGATAACAAGAAATCGAGTCGAACATTATACCTGTTAATTAAGTTGGCAGTGCTAACTTACAGGCTTCGTTCAAGTCGTCCTTGTTTGGAACATTATGCCTACTTTCGTCGCACTTGGACCTAACTGTGTATCTGGGTTGTACATATCTGTACGCACAGTTGTGATTTCAGCTATGACGCAACAATCGGTATACAACCCGTTGCCAAAGCCATTTAGCATCCATCGAACATCGCTATCTTCAATTAGAACTATAACCTTGCTTTTGGCAGGCCCCAATTTGTAAATGCATAGACTTGAAAATTTGGAACTCTCATTCAGTTCAAGTCGAGCACCGATGGATGAAAAGTCGAGATATCGTGCACCCATTGACCACATCAAAAGGCATCGTGTTGTAATTTGAGTACACATTGCTCGTGTTCCAACACCCATCAAATGCAATGATAATATGATTTTTTTTCCATTGATATTGAACTTTGGATCATGTGAAAGGGAGAAAAAATAGAAAAAAGAAGAAACAGTTATCACCTCCAAATTGTGAACAATAGAGAGAGAAAAAATGAAAAAAAATGTGATAGTTGACCAAGATTATTAATATTTTAAAAAAAATTAAATCATTTTCCCATTGATTCATGGGATGAGAACATCAACCAAGTCAATTTATGTTTTTTAATTATTTTTGTTTAATTTTTCACGAAAAATGTGGTAAGAGTAATATAGGGTGGATTAATTTATCTCACTCCATAAATTTAAATATAAAAAATAATTAAGTGGGGTGGATTTCGAACCTATGATATTATTATTTTAAATGTGAAAATTTAAGGGCATGTTTGCCCCATGGACAAGCGGAGGAGTTGGCTTGACTTGGCTTCTATTCCATGTTTGCCCCATGAACTTTCACAAGTCCATCCAACTCTTATCCAACTCCACCTGTGGGCCCCACATTTATTTTTAAATATTAAAATATTAAAAAACTACTCAATATTAATTTTTTTATTTGAATAAAAACTTCAACAATTCACTTTCTATCCCATCAAGCCTAACTTTATTATTAAAAAACTATTAAATATCAATTTTTTTATTTAAATAAAAACTTCAACCATTCTCTTTCCATCCCATCAAACATAACTTTATCTTTTCTTTCCTTCCCCCAAACATAAACTTATTTCACTTCTCTTCCCAACTCAATCCAATCCAACACATCCTCTCGCAGCCAAACATGCCCTAAATGCGAGACAACAAAATGTGTTATTTTAATATATATTATAATATTAGAACATTTCTTGTTGTACTAAAAAAAAAGAAGAAGAAGAACATTTCTTGTTATTTCGAGGGGAAAAAAGTTAAAGACAAACATACCCCTGGACCCGGATCCGCATCAGAATTTCGAAATTGTCCCTACTTCTCTGTGATCTACTGCTGGTGGGAAGGGTAAATCTGGAAATATCAGTGTACGATGCTGTCATCATTGTCGGTGGTTTGTCATCTCCCTCCACCTCCACCCACTTTTATTTCAACTTCTGCTTTTTATTTTCTTTAGTTTTTTAAATTAAATCCAGAATAATGAAATCAATAGTTTGTGTTTTTATTTAGAAGAAATTCAAATTTGCTAAATCCAGAATAACAAATATCAAATCTCATAAAATATCCTAACTAATCATAGATATTATCTAGTTAATATCGTAATAAAATCAGTATCTAATAATATTTAAATATTAATTATAGTCAATACATTTGAATAATTCCTGACAAAATTAGTTAAAATTGTTTGGATTTGAAATAGTTTTCTAGAAATAAGACATATGCTTATCAAGAAAATACCGAATTCAAAAATAAAATATCAAGAAATTACTTTAATCTCTCTTAAAAAAGAAACTAGAAAAGCAATTGTTGGCCTAATTTTTACTTAAATGGAATGCTCATAAATACATTTGTTTTTGCCCAATGTAAGCATCGTTGAATTGATATTAAATTTTGTCCGCATTTCTTTTCAATATATATTATATTATCAATTTTTAAGTCAACGTTCGTTTTCTCATTTGTTTCGAAAAGAAAAATCCTTATCAACAATTTATATATTTCAACTTATTTAAGTCGATTATAATTTAAAAGGTATTTTACAAAATATATTATTTCAAGTCTATCTCGTAATTTATCATCTGTTGTTTGATTGAGTAATTCACTTCTTAGAATAAATGTACAGTATTTTAGGACTAAATAGGATTCAAATTCTCCCCACTAATTATTGTAGACCTCAACAAAATTGAATTGGTACTTTTACATAATTTGGTTTCTACTATTAACATATATATATTTAGATTATTAAATAAAAACATTTTTCAAGAATATTATTTAAATAAAAACTTTAACTTACTCACTGATGTCAATCCTTTTTTTTTTTTTTTATAGAATAAATTAATGTTAATCCTTTTGAGTCAAGTCAATTCTTTAAAAATACAAAATATTTAAGATTGAAATTCAAAATTTGATTTTGATTTTGATTATTTATTTATTTGCTATTACAATGGTTAAGATCGAAGGATTTAAACTCAAAATCTCTCCATATTAATATTATTGTAGCTCAACTATTACTTTTATTGACAAGTGAATATTAAAGCTCATTCGGGCTGGAAGTCTACATTTTAAATTGAGAATTTGCATGTATATTACAATAAAGCAAAAAAATTGCATAAATAGCAACTTTTTAAAAATATTTGTAAATATAGCAAAATCAAATTTAGCAACTTTTTAAAAATATTTGTAAATATAGCAAAATCAGATTTATAGACTCAATCGATAGTGTCTGATAGACTTCATCAATAGTGTCTGATAGATTCCATCAATAAACTTCATCAATAAAGTCCGATATACTCCATCAATAATATTTGATAGAGTCTATAACAAAATTACTATATTTATAATATTTTTAAAAAGTTATTATAATTTTAATGTAACTCTTTTAAATTTTACTACATCGTTTTATTTTTCTTGTACATAAATCTTGATTTGGGTATATATATTTTTGTAAGAAAAAACCCTGGATTTGGGGATTTCAAAAAAAAGAAAAAGAAAAAGATAGGGATTTGGATTTTGCATTTATTTGTATTTTCCATTTCTGATTCCTTCGGCAGTTCTCTCTCTCTTTTCGATAATCTTCTTTCTCAGCTTTTGGCGCTTCCCTGTTCCATTACTTGGGATAAGAAGAAGAACAACAAACAACTCTCCCAGTTTCAATTTCAATTTCAATTTCAATTTCAAAATTTGACCGAATCAACTCTTTTGTTTCTCAGGTAATTCTTCTCCTTCTTCCTACTTGACTTGTAGTAGTAGATCTGTATTTCAAATTAACCAACTAATTGTTCCTGTTTCTCAAATGGGTATCTTCTAATTCGCCCTTTCCGTCCCAGTTGGTTCGAGACTCACCTGTGACATTAATTAATTTGTAGGGACCGGCGGCTGATTCCCCTTTTTGGGGTTTCCCCAAAATGGAATTTTGTTAGATTTCATAAACCTGCGCGTGTTTGTTTGCAGGATCTTGAGGAGGGGAGTTCTTGGAAGAATGAAATCTCTCAGTCCCATTAGGCTGATGAGAGGGGCTGTTTGTTTAGCGGTGTTCTTATCCACAGCCTTCATGTTCTTACTCTATTTTGCGCCCATTGCCACTCTTTCCTTGCGCCTTTTCAGCCGCCATTACAGCAGGATGGCGACTTCTACCATCTTTGGTTTCTGGTTGGCTCTGTGGCCTTTTCTCTTCGAGATCGTAAATGGGACGAAACTTGTTTTCTATGGGGATCGTGTTCCTCATCATGAACGTGTTTTGCTCATTGCCAACCATAGAACTGAAGTTGATTGGATGTATTTGTGGGACATTGCCTTGCGAAAGGGCTCTCTTGGCTCAATCAAATACATTCTTAAAAGCAGCTTGATGAAGCTCCCTCTCTTTGGTTGGGGATTCCACGTTTTGGAGTTCATTCCGGTTGAGAGGAAATGGGAAATCGATGAGCCTGTAATGTCTCGGAGGCTTTCGACGTTTTTAAATCCGCGAGATCCCTTGTGGCTTGCTGTTTTTCCTGAGGGAACCGACTTTACGTATGCCTTCCATTCCTTTTCTACTATGTTCCTATCATGTTTTCATGTTTATATGCATTGTTCTAGTACTAATGAAACAAAGGTTGGGGTTGGTCGAAATCATCCATAGATATATTTCATTGCTGATGTAGAAGCTAGTTTTGTGGGTTGAGATCTTAATCTTGTGTTCTTTATGATCTGTTTACCACTTGACAAATTGGCAACTCATGCGAAAGTTTCGTGCAGGGAGGCAAAATGCAAGAAGAGTCAAGCATATGCTGCGGAAGTTGGACTTCCGGTGCTGAAAAATGTTCTACTTCCAAAAGCAAGGGGCTTTTGTGCTTGCTTACAAACCTTACGAGGCTCCCTCGATGCAGGTTCATTTCCACAAATTCCGATCTCTTTACTCTTTTTTTAATTTCTACGCGCCATGTAAGAAGTCGTGGAAGAGATTTTCTTGTTTGTGTTGGATGAGAATATGTCAATGTCGTAGCTGTTCGACATTTACTATATGTTGTATGGCTATTTTAGATATTACACACTCAACATAGGCTATGTGTGATGATTCCCTAACTATAGTTTAAAAAATGATTAGTAAAAAGAGTATCTGAATCTATATGTTTATGACCACAACTTCTTGTCCTGGTTTTGCATCCCATTTCCCTAATCATCCCTCTTTATGCAGTTTATGATGTGACTATTGCCTACAAGCATCAGTGCCCTACCTTTCTGGATAATGTCTTCGGCCTTGGTCCTTCAGAAGTTCACATTCACATTCGACGGATCGCCGTCGGGGAGATCCCTGCGTCCGATGAAGGTGCTTCTGCTTGGTTAATGGATAAATTCAAGACCAAGGATCAGTTGCTTTCAGATTTCACAGCCAATGGCCAATTCCCAGAGCCAAGAGTAGAAGAACCACTTTCTGGCTTGAAGTGCTCAATGAACTTCATACTGGTGGTTTCCTTGACTGCCATATTTGCTCACCTTACTTTCTATTCATTTTGGTGCAAAGTTTATGTAGCTTTATCTTGTACATATCTTGCTTCTGTTACATATCTCCAAGTTCAACCGGAGCAAGGTTTAGGCTTTTTGATGTCAATGTTCATCCGCAACAAACAAAGCACTGAATAACATTCAGGATCCATGATTCTTTTTTTTTGGGGTGAAGCTTTTCAAATTGTATTGTTATTTTTGCTTAGATTGGAATTGATTTTTGTGTGAAAATATTGAGCATTAACAATTTGGGTATATGGTCCCCATAAGCAAAGATGGGTAGAAATAAGCAAATGAAATTCTTTGCTTCTCTAGATTCTACTGTCTCTTGGTCTATAAATGGACAGACAAACTGACAACAAAAGGATGCTTGTGGCTATTTTACCAGCACATCTCTCTCTCTCTCTCTCTTGCCTATCTTTTTTCTTACCTCTTTCATCTCTTGATAATCTTGGTGAGGATCTCACCTTCAAAATGAGAAAATCTAGCAATAATTTATGGGGTAAGTGATTTTTCTCTTATTACAAATCGATTTTGAAATAGATGTTCTCACTATTTAATAGATCTATAGTTTTACTATCAAAACCACCTTGTATTATTGTAAATCTAACTTTTGAAAGAGACTCAATTTAGATTTTTTTTTTTTTTTTTAATGTCGATGAATGTCTAGACTAGTTTGCACACATGACTATTCTCATGCGATTTCTGTTTACAATATTTAGAGGTTAAATAAATTCATAAGAAATTAATACTTAGGTAGGTGATCAAATTAAACTGAATCGAATTCATCACCTCTTAATTATTTATGTCATCCTAAACAATTAGATTACTTCATGATAGTTTAGAAAAATCTTTATTTGTAGTGCAAATTATGATAACATACAATTTTATTATAACATGGTTATCATAAGAGGGCTCAAGTAGCATTGGAAATAGGTGCTATGTACTAGTACATTAATAACCAGTGATCTAAACATGGGTTAGATTATTACAGCACACCCTTAACACGGAGGCTCAAAAGTCTCGAAAAGCTGCTCGAATCTGAAAGAGGATGATGTAGCACACCAATGTGTTGTTAAAAGTGATTGGATATTGAGTCAGGTAACCGAAAAGAGCAGGCCATGGAAGAAACACAGCACATGCTTCTGTGTTCAACCGCTTTCGTGGTGGTCGTGTGCTGATTGTTCGGAGAAACAGAGGATGTCGCCATTCACCATTTTCTCCACTTTCCACCTACCCCATTTTTTAGCCAACAAAACCATACTCTTTTTTTCTTTTCTTTTTTAATTTTTTTCTTTTAAAATGTTCACTCCACGTGGCTTCTTCTTTGTGCCCCATCAAAAGATTGCTTCAATTATCTTTTTGTTTCTCTAACCAATATAAATACAGAGCTCTCTCCTCTGTTTTTCTTCCATCCAATCCCCCGAATTCTTGTTTTCTCTCTGTGTTGAAATGGCTTCCATGTCGTGTGTTTTTCTTCTGTTCCTTGTGTTTTCTGTTGGTAATGCTCTTTCTTAATCCTAATTCATCTGGGTTAATCTTCTTTTTTCATGTTTTCAGTTCATCCTAATTCAAGATCGTTTCTTTTTTCTACTTTCGTGATGGGTTTTTGTAATTTGCAGGAAATGTGGCTTTTGCGACTGTTTTTACGCTTCAGAATCATTGCAGATACACGCTATGGCCGGGAACGCTCTCCGGCAATGGTGCGGCGGTCCTCGCCGACGGCGGTTTCCCTCTCCCTCCCGGTGCGGCGGTGCAACTGACGGCGCCGTCCGGATGGTCCGGCCGGTTCTGGGCACGAACCGGCTGTCAATTTGATGACTCCGGCAATGGGAAATGCCAGACCGGCGATTGTGGCGGCGTGCTTAAATGCACCGGCGGCGGCGAGCCGCCGGTCACGCTTGCGGAGTTCACCGTCGGCTCCACTACTGCCGATATGGATTTCTACGATATTAGCCTCGTCGACGGCTACAATGTGGGCATTGGCGTCCGGGCAAGCGGAGGCTCCGGCGACTGCCAGTACGCCGGCTGCGTGGCGGACTTGAACGGAATCTGCCCGTCGGAGTTGCAGGTGAGCGATTCCGGATCCGTTGTGGCGTGCAAGAGCGCCTGCGCCGCCTTCAATACGCCGGAGTTTTGCTGCACCGACGAGCACTCGACGCCGCAGACATGCCCGCCGACGCCGTACTCGGCGATGTTCAAGAATGCGTGTCCCACGGCGTACAGCTACGCGTACGACGATGCTTCGAGCACTTGCACGTGTGCCGGGTCGGACTACGTTATTCACTTTTGCCCGTCGGGTTGATCCATTATACCTTATTTCTTAATATTCCATTTTAATTTTTTTTTTTTTTTCTACTTCTGTTTTTATGAAATTTAAAGTCAGTGTAGTATTATATAGAACTGACTTGGTTCGAATTCTTATAAATATTATTCAAATTCGTTGTTTTGTTTCATTTGGGATCTTGATAATTTTAAGAAGCAAATATTTGAAAAGTGGGAGATTTGAGTAAACTTGTTATTCTGTTTTTATGTATTTATTTGTCATTTTTTACTTATTCAAATAACTAATTCATTATATTTTGAATCCAACAACATTTGAGATTGAAATTTAAATCTAATTTATATTAGTCATATAAGCTCATAGTTTGTATAATTGAATAATCTAAGCCTAATTTAGATAAAATATCACAAAAAATAGTAGTTGAACCAATAATTATAAATGTAGCAAAAATCTGTCACATAAGTTTAAGAATTATTGTGATTATAGTTAACAAACATGGCTAAGGTTCAAACTGATTTGCTTGTGTTGAGAAATAAATGAAAGGATAGAGGAAAGAATTGGAAGCTCAAAGGTTTTTAATGAAAAAATAAAATAAAAAATGATCCATTAGAAAAGAGAAATAGTGAGGGATTGGAAGCTCAAAGGCCAACAAAGTCATATCACCTGTCTCTATAAACTTTGACTTCTTACATTACTTTTTTTTTATCGAAATTACAACAACTAAAGGTGGAGTATCTGAACCTATAATTTTAAATTAAATTAAATTAAATTCAAGATATTTTAGTATTTCAAAACTCTTTTAACTACTGGATCAAATCACAAACCAACCCAAAATAGTATTGAAAGAAAATTACCTATATCACTTGAAGTAGTTTTCAAAACTTTTGAAGAGATTGCTCAAATTGAAAGTCCCATTGTTATTTTTTTTAATTACAATTATAAAAATGTTCTTAACAAAATGACAAGAAATATTAAAGAATCCAATGAATAGTTGTTAAGAAAAAGAGGGAAGGAAATAAAATAAGGAGAAGAAAGCTTCTTTTTTTCTTTCCTTCAAAGGCCTTTGGCCAGTTTATGTTATACATGACAAAGCTTATCCACCTTCACTTTTTCTTTTTCTTTTTTCTTTTTCTTCTTTTTCTTCTCATGGTTTCATTACACTTACAAATTCTCTACAAATAGCCTTCATCTTTGAAAGCCTAAAACTTGGAAACTCCTCAACCCAATTTTTTCCTTAAATCATTTTGGGTTGAACACAACTGAATCTAAATCTAAGGCTTTTGTATTGCCAACTCTACCCTAAGTTAAGACCCTGGTAAAATTACAAACCCATCGATGAAATCGAAATAGGAAAAGGAAAAGACCCTACTACAAGTAACTATTTTACAGATGTTCCTTTCGAGGAGCTGTTACTTACGAATAAGTTACTGCGCAGCCGATTAAACCACGACAGTTTGATCTCACCGGACCCTGTGCACTGCCCTTCACCTTCTTCCTCGCTACTGAAGAGGGTCTGATCAGAGCAGTCCAGCGATGCCCCACAAGCTAGATTGTATGACTGGCAAGCCGAATGACATACTCGGAGTCTGTTGTCGCCATCTTGATCGCACTTTTGTATCGAAATCTGAACATGAAAATGACATGGGGAAGTGAAATTTTAGAGCGGATGAGGTCCATTTCATGAAACAACATAGTATGCTCAGTCCTACTTAGTGTGAAAGAAAAAGTGCTGAGGATAGGGTGCTTTTGAAGAGGTTGTAGAGCACTTACCCAGCAAGCCAGCTGCTTAGCAGCTGCATCACAGTAGCTACCGCCAAAGATGTTAAAAAGTTTCCGAGCGCCACCAGGAAACAAACGGTGGTAATTTGGCATGACGACAACTTCCTCAAGCTGCTGTAGTATACTCGGTTCACTTGGCGCACAATGTTGGCCGGTCATATCCCTTTGCAATACATTTTTACAGACAGAGAGACTCGATAGAAGCTTGGAGCTGTTCTGGCACGAATAGCCAGCATAATCCGAACAACGGAACTCGCAAACGCCATTATCACAGACACCTCCATGGAGGCTACATTGTTCATCACAAATAGCTGAGAGCATGACAAAAGTGTGTTTAAGTTGCAAATCAGAAATTATAGATACAATAAAAATCTACTACAAGTGAAATAAAGAATAATACAATTCTTGGTCTCATTGTTCATTTTCCTTATTATTAAGCAGACTACTCATTTAAAAAGATCAAAGAATAAATTACCAGTAGAGCAATCGATGCCAGTGTAACCATTTCCACATTCACAAAGTCCATTAGAAAGACACTTTCCATGTCCACTGCAGTTATTAGGACAAGATCCTGCAATACATATCGGGTTTGACTTAATTACTAATTAAAATAGGAAGCACATTGAAACATAAAATGATGTAATACAGGAAATAGAAGCTCACGTTTGCTACAATCATGTCCATGATATCCTAGAAAGCAAAAACACTTCCCATTCACACAATCCCCATTGAAATTGCAAGTACTGGGGCACTTTCCAGGCACCGAAACCGAGTCTTTGCTGCAAAGTTCATGATATGCAGGGCAGACTAATGCACCTACAGTAAGAAAGTCAAACAGACCGTTAGATTCGTTCAACAGAAATTGTTCCCGAAACAGTTGAGTAATAAGGGTGTAAGAACTTGCCATTAAAGCCAGGGAACTGAACTTGTCCACCAGCTTCAGGGCATACTTTCCACTTACCATCAACAGCCACCTACAAGAAGATGATTAAATCAGATTGGAAGCAATAGTATATCAAGCAAGTTCTTTTTTAAACAAGAAAAATGAAATCAGAAAAAGATTGTTGGGATGTTTTTTTTATACAATCACAACTTCATCCAACAAGAACAAGTAAGCAGCAGAGACTAGGTATTAAATACAATGGTCCCTAATGCAAATATCACTTAAAATCCTCTTCTTTTTTTTTGAAACAAGGGTAACCACGCCCGCCCCTAGGCCAGGCACCGGAGACATCGAAGGAGTAATGTTACAGACGAGTCTCGAACCTGGACCTTGAAGGGAGCATACCTTCAAAGCCGAAGTCTCTTAAAATCCTTTCTTTTTTGCAGCACTTTGTCAAAGCCAAGTTAACTAGGAACTAATCATGTGAGCTAGTAATTTTAAATAACAGCATGGGTATGATTAGAATGTCAAAACTCTCAGAGTACCTCTAATGAGTTGTTGATACACCGATGCTGATAACAACCATTTCCTTGGGTCATGGATCCTCTTACAAACCCAGTCCTGACTAGGGATGAGACCATACACCTGCATATCCATTTAAAGAGTTATTATTACCAACAAAACTTTTATTTTTTTCAATAACTGTGTGAATGAACCATAATCAGTCTTACCTTGAGTTACTTCCTCGAACTTCACCTAACATTCTATCAGGTGCACGAGCACTGTTGGTGTCAGTGCACGATCCATCCGAATAAGCCACAAAGTAAGTACAATAATCAGCCAATGACGATTGCCCACCTACAGTAGAGAAATTATTATATTGAAAAGAAGAAAAAGAATGACTTCGCAGTAAATATTTCCAATTCAAAACACTTGCAAATTTGCAGATGGGATAATTCATGAACACTTAAAAACTCACCCTTGTTAGGTTGGGGAAAATATCGAGCCCACTGAGGAAGATCCCCACTATAGCTAACAATTGGACAGTAACCCTCAGCCTCCCTATTATATGTACATCCTGACAACTGTGTTGTGTTGCAATGGTATGCCCCCTTCCAGAGGTTGCAGGGGGAAGTGACAAAATCATTTCCTTGGTTGCGACCCCAATCGAGACGATCTGCCATGCTGTAGTTGGCCTGGTACCATCCGCTATCTTCCAATAAAGCCAGTGTCATTTTTGAGACTACAGATCTTGTGTCTACTGAACCAGTCATAATTTCATTCATCAGGAGCCTTTTCTCCCAGTGAGATCCTGAAAGTAAGACATTCAGCACACAGTGATCACCACAAATCTGACAAAACATAATGATTTAGAAAGGAAGGACTATTAGATAGTGTGGACATCCATCTCAAAACTAATTGGTGATAAGAGTAGTCCACATTTTCTTATATATTGCTATGAACTCTCCACTCTTTCCGATGTGGATTCTAACATACCCTTTAAGATGGTGCCTCTTTTGAGCACACCAATCTTGAATCGAATTTCAATTTCATTTTTATTGAACCGAATACTCGTTTGGGCTTATTGGACTCTGATACCATATTAGATAGGATTACTCACAGTAGTTTTATGTTTAATGGTAAACGTATTGCATACAGAAATGTTATATCATGATAAGCTTATTTGTTTGAGAAAAAAGCTATAACAGGTCAAGTAGACTGTTTATGGACCATGGTCATAGAGAACTCAGTGGGAGCAAGGATAGGAAACAGAAAAGTAGCAGAAAAAAATCAAGAGTAGAACCTGAAGTGCCACGTCCGCCTCCATCTTCTAGCTCTAATCCTGTGAAATTCCCTGAAAATGCCTGCCAAGGAAACATAGTTTCGTTATTTAGTTTTCAATAATTTATAAGTTCACAGAGTCGGACTCCAAATAGTTACAAACCTCATGCAGAAAAACAGAAGATGCACTCACCCCATAATGATGTCGTGAATGCATAACAACACGTGGAAGAACCACCCGAGTCACTGTGCGCCCAAGTCGTTCATCCAAAACCTGTTCTGTTACCTGATGTATATACATCAATTAAGAGGTCAATTCCATGTGATACAATAATCTAAACATTTCTAGAGAAAAGAGAGTTGGATTTATTTAGTTATCTTTTTCTTCAACATGTCATCAGTCAGCACTAGATATAGTTTACCTGACTGCGCCTTCTTTTCCTCTCATCTCTAAAATGGGCAAAGGCATGTGGATCAAAACCAAGGACATGCATGACCTGCAAGGAATGGAACATGGTGTGATGAAAAAATTAAATTAACACTGGCTCAACCAAACTACACATATGAAATCCACAAACCTCGTGTATAAGAGTAGCTGAAAGTAAAGTTTCGGCTTCAGCAGTCAAATGCCGAGGTGCAACATTCACATGTCCTGCAAAAGAAATTTGCACTATTATTTCCAAAAGATAACAAGATTTATATCTCATGAAGCTGCAGACAATGCTCCCTTCAAACAATTCGCTTTCAAATAAAATTTACAAACAAATTTACCAGCAATTGCACGGCCCCATTGATCGCGTTCGCATGCAACAGCCCAAGCAAGTGTGTTCCCAGTAGTAGGCCTAGTGGTCACTAAAAGCACCAAGTCTGCATTGGGAATTCCCTCTGTAGGAACCATAAAGAATCGGTAAAGCCTAAAGGCAAATGTATGCTGTTTCAAGAAGCAAAAAAGATATTGATTAAAATACCTTCAACATATTCGCGTGGAAGTTGTACACCTCCGTCCTGTCCACAAGCAGAGTATCCACTTAAACGCAAGTTCCCTTTTACAGGTTCAACAGCCAATGCTCTTCTGAACCAATCTGCTGTCTGACCTAATGCCTGCATAAAGAAGCCTTCTAAATCAATTTCCCGATTAGAGCAGCTTATGCCCCAACAGTGATTTGTGTACAAATAAAGAGTGCCATGAGATGTAGATAGTGCCCTTTCATACCTCATAAGCTTCATGAGTTTTTCCTTGTGTAAAATTCATGTCAATTAATGTTTTTTCTTATCTAAATAAATATGACAGCTTAAAATGAAGGAAAATGAGCATGCCAAAAAGAAGGATGGAGATAATATAGAGCATCTCAGATAAATGAATAAACAACTAATACCACATAATACCTTGTGTAGACGATGCCTTTTGTCCTCCCCAGATATATCATCTAAAGTGCAATTATACCAGCAGTCGCCCGAAATAGGAGGATTGCTATGAGGGTTGCAAGAAGGAGAGCCCAAAAAGGAAGCAGTGACAGGAGGTTCTCCAAGCTGCTTAGGAGAAAACCAAATTAAAACATAGGGACAGAGAACTCCAGGTCGATATCAAAGTTGTGTAGGACAGACACATGAATCAAAAAGTTTCAAGTTCGAGGTTCACCTTAACAATGTCACCAACTCTTTGGCAATCTCTATCAGATGAGTGACCAACAGCATCATAATTCAGATAGATTCTGATAGGTTGTTTTGCATTCTTTTGCTGATCTGATACTTCTGAAACTCCAAGCAATGCTCTACCCTTTCTATGAAAGGGCTTTGCCGCACCAGACACATCGTAAACTTGGGGCGTGACAGAGTATACCTTGAGTCCGGGTCGCCTCTTTTGCCCAAGTATCTGGTCATGGATGCAGGAGTGTGAAACAATGCTTTCAGCTCCCCTTTCAAGGTGGCGATCTTCAGATATTGCATATGAAACATCCAAAGCCAGAAGAACCAAAATCTGAACGAGGACAAAATAAGCTGAAATTTATAATAATCCCATAAAATACAAAACATACAGTGTGTAGTCAAAATAAAAAGGCAAAGCTTAAATCCCAGATTTCTCTGACGATTGGTACACACAACTATACCTATATCATCCTATCTCGAAAACCAGATCTTACAGAAATCAGATCAAAAAAGGGAAAAAAACCCTCTAAACTGTATTAAGAGCTAAACCATTGGTTGTTTCTCCTAACATAGAGAGCTAAAAGCCCCCATCAACCCAAAGAAGCAGAAATCAGCTCAACAGAGAAAACCCACAATCTTACACAGAAAAGGGAAAGGTAGCCCTTCAAGCATTAGCTTCCAAAACCCACAATTATAAAAGTTAAATAGAAGAAATGAGATGGGAAAATTACGAATCACTAGTAAAATCAAAACAACCCAATACAGGTTCAAACGTGCAGTAGCAATGCCAGTACAGGAATTTGAGCAAAGTCCAGAGAAACCCTAAACCAAAATCCCCAGCCCACATAGCCAAAATAGCCAAAATGAAGAGTTTATTAGGAAACAAAGAACACAGAAAGATGAGTGAGCAGAAAAGGCAGACCTCAAAGAGAACAATGGCGAGGAAGCGGATCTTAGCATAAAATTTAGGAGCAGCACATAGAGCACAGCGAGAGGTCTCCTCCATGGAAACAGTAAGAGAAGGAATCCCATCAAACCGCCGGTGAGTCACCGATCGGCTCCAAAACCCAGTAAGAGCAGTGGCTGTTGTTCTGCATTTCAAAAATGAGGTCGATTCAAAGCTAGTGGCGAAATGGGAACGTGGGTGCCCTCGATTTCTCCGACCCAGTTGGGAATTTGAAGAACTGATTCGAATCCGGAGCTCGCCAATGTCCGGATTAGTCACTTCAAACCACAAATTTGAGCCTAAACGAGCAGCTTTGAGCTCTGTGAGAAAACAAAAAAAAATGAAGAAAGAGAAGAGAAGGATGGCAGTGACTGTGAAGGGAAAGCAAATCGAAGGGATTAAGTGGGGGTGGGTGGGGAAGATCAATTTTTTACACTCAAAATTACAAAATTAATTTCCTAAATTAAATTAAAAAATTAAAAAAAAAAAATGGTAGCTAGCTACCTGGCCATGCGTTGCGTAGAACTACAAAAACCCCAGTTTACCATACCCTCACGTCTCTTTGATTTTTTTTATTTTTTTTTTTCTTTCTAATTTTCTTTTGTGTTTGAATATTTGAATGATTGGGACCCAAACAAACATTAATTATGTTATTAATGTTTTATTTGGTCTAAAATGCAGACTTTAAGAAAATAATTAACATCAACGGTCACTCCTAATCAATTTTCTGTAATTCAAATTCTAGATTTTATAATTTAAAAAATGCATACACGCTACGATGATGTTTTCACATGTAATGTTTTTTTTTTATTATTATTTTCTTGTTTTAAATTTGTTTTTTTTTAGTAAAATTTTAATTACTTGGTTTTTTTTTTTTTTTTTTGAAACCATGCAGCAATTATATATGCTTGTCATATAGTCCTTTTATGTATACGGTAATGGGTTGTACTTTTTAAGATTTATGCAAAAGGGAAAATCACTAGTTTTTAATTTTTTATGTTGGTTACTTACCTAATTAGACTCTTTTCTATAACACATTTCAATTGTGACTATTATGTATTGAAATTGCAATGTTTTTCGTCGATTAAAATATTAGCAAATTTATCAAATAGGTCTGTGGCACAATAATTTTATTGTTTAGTTGTAAACCAACTCAACATCAGTATCACACGTTTGATCTCGATAATTGATACTTTGTACTCCCTCTCTAGTTTAAAACTAAAATAACGGTAAAATATGTGCAAAAAACTAGTACAAGATCAGCAGAGTTATGCTACTTTTAACTTGTTTCATCTATCTTTAATTCTAAATAAATAAGGTAATTTGATAACCAAATGCTTTTTTATTTTTTTTATTTAAGCATATTCTTATTCAAATTTTCTATATTTCCCACTATACATCTCATTTTTTCTTAAAAAGTGGGTAAATACTAATCAAATTTCAAAACTAAGTTTTGGAATTTTCTTTAAATCTTTTGTTTTATTTCTAAAAATATACATAAAACTTAGATATCTAAGTAAAAAAAATATATGATAAGATAATTGTTATAAACTTACATTTTAAAAAACGAAAAACTACCAATAAAATAGTTATTAAACTAACATAAATCTAATTTTGAATTCTAAATCTGAAACCTAAATCCAATACATACCTTTTTTTTATGAGAAACAATCCAATACATACTTAATCCTTGGACTGAATGTTGGAAAATAAGGTTCATCCTTTGGAATGAATGCTGAAACTATGCGATTTTTTAAAGAAATTTGGTGGTCTATTTGTCCACTAATTGGTAAAAATAATTGGTTGATTATTAAAAATATTATCTTCTATACAATTTTTTTTTTGGACATAATCTTCTATATAAAGTTGGGGAAAAAAATAAAAAAATAATAATTTACCGGAAATACAATTGAGAATATTATTTTAATCCAAAAAATTGAATATTAAATTTGGAGAATCATGGAACGAACATATTTTTTTATTTGAGAATCTTTATCTTAAATGAACATTTTTTTTTTTGTAAATAGAAAGTTAGAAGAGCTCTTGGTGGCAAATTATAAGTGATTTATTATTTAATGGTAACCAACCACTCCCACCCCACCTCTTTCCCAACCTTCACAATTTCAACTTTATTTTATCGTATTCTATTAATGTTAGATAATCGATAATTTTACTGAGACTAACGTATATATAGAATACTTCTAAAAAAAACTATATATAAAATACATAAAAAGTAGGTTAAACTATCATTTTGGTCTTTAGACTATGAGAGTTGTTCCATTTTAGTCCCTAGACTTTCAAAAGTCCAATATTGGTCCCTAGATTTTGAGAGTTGTTCCACTTTAGTCCCTAGAGTTTCAAATGTCCAATATTGATTCCTCAACAACTACACTTTGAGAGTTGTTCCACTTTAGTCCCTAGGTCACTGGTGGCGCTCCCAACAAGCTCTCAAAAATGTAATTTAAGTCGAAGGCGGATTTTTTTTTTTTTTTTTGAAACAGGGTAGAGAGTTCAATTGGGGTGAGTTTGTAAAAATGGATGAGAGAGAAAAAAAATTATTTTTATTTAAAATTTAACCATGGTTAACTCTTAAGTTGGATGAAGGACTATTTTTAAACTTAATTCAAAGTTGGAGGACTAAACTTGGACATTTGAAACTCTAGGGACTAAAGTGGAACAACTCTCAAAGTCTAGGGACCAATATTGAACTTTTGAAAGTCTAGGGATTAAAATGGAACAACCCTCATAGTCTAGAGACCAAAATGATAGTTTAACCTAAAAAGTATTATAAAATCTTCTATATTCTTTTTTAAATTTTTGATCATTTATATCAACTCGTCTACTATAAATATAATATCATATCATTCGAATCAGGAAGAGTGTAGTTGTTGAGGAACCAAGAACTTCGTTGTGTCCGTGTTGTCGTTTAAAATGATTAATGACTTTCATCTTTATTATCAAAAACATTAGTGAGAAGTATGATCAATTTATTACTTAGGTTTTTGTAGATGATTAATAGTAGGGGGTGATAATGAAAATCGAAAACCGAACCGATTTATTAAATCGGTTCGAATTTTTCACATAATATTGAATATATTGATTTTTATTTAGAAAAAACCGAAAGTTATTGGATCAGGTCGATTTCTATTTGTAAAAATCAATAAAAAAATGAACTCAACCAATATTGATTTTTTTTTTCTTTTTATATGTTAGTTAAACTTTTTAATGGTAGATTACTACTTATTTTTGTTTAATTTAATTATAAATTATGATATTTTTTGAAGGAAACCAACATTAAAATATTAATTGGAAGTAAAATATCAAGTAAAATAGTAAAAAAGAATGAAATCGTAGGGAATCAAAGAAAAGCAAGCCAATGATTTTATCTTTCATCAACATTGGTTCGGTTTCTCTTTATGTCAAATCAATTGGATCGCATTGGTTATCGGTTTGGCATAAAAATCAAGGAAAACTAAACCAATGGTTCTATTTTTTGTTGGACATTGGTTCGGTTTCTCTTTTTGTCAAATTAATTGGATCGATTCGGTTATTGGTTTGATCTAAAATCGAAGAAAATCGAACCAATATCATCCCTAATTAATAATAATCACATTTAAACATAATAGACCTTTAACAGAAAATATTTACAAATCTAATTTCCTAGAAAAATATTTAGTGTTAAGAGACGACAAATCTACCCGGATCTCCACGGTGTGATATTGTCCACTTTGGGCATATACCCTCATGGCTTTGCTTTTGATTTCACCCAAAAGGCCTCACACCAATGAAGATGTTTGTCTTCCCTTATAAACCCATGATCTACTCCTTATTTAACCGATGTGGGATTCTACAACACTTTGTTTGCATTCCCAACAATCCTCCCCTCAAATAAAGTACCGCATCCGAGCCTCCCAGATAGTCATTTCTGAACTACATATTGAGCACACCTTAACTCAAACCACGAATCCTTCCGAATTATACTTGAGCAAACCGTAAAGCCCAACCACGGATCCACTCGATTTAAGTTTGAGTACACAACAGCTACCTCTCACGGAGGCAACTATTTCAGAAGAACTCCACACTAGAGTTCACAGATGCTCGATCACAAGCACATTCAGAAGCACTCCCACCAGAGCACACAAAAGGCGGCTCAACCATAGATTTAAGCTCACAAATCTTTGTATTTATACTCGAGAATCTTCCGACATGGCTAAGGCAGCAGCACCGCTCTGATACCACTTGTTAAGGGGACGACAAACCTACCTGTATCTCCACATCCACATTCCGCATCCGCACTCGCACCAGCATCTGTTCGCAACTGCATCCGATTAAGTTTACGCATCTCTAATTAGGGTTTAATTAGGGCGCATATATAAGCCCGAAATTAAACCCTAGCCGTTTATAACTTTCATTAGTTTTAGTGTAAACTATGTAATCCGACGTTCTTCTCAATAATATTGTTCTCTCTCTCCGCCCGTGGATTAGCTAACACAACGTTAGTGAACCACGTAAATTCTTGTGTGATTTCTGCTCTTCTCTCCTTTTAAGTTTCTTCTTATTCTCTATTTTACATCTCCAAATCGATTGGTGATTGTCGTTTTCATAACATTTAGCAAATCTATTTTTCATTAATGAAATTCCTAATTGATATAAATATTCATTTACATTAATATCCCTCCATAACATTTAATTAGTATTTCAAATAATAAAGAAAAAAAAAAGAAGGAAAAACCCTATAACTTCCTTAACAACTACACATAAAATTGCTCCACATAATAACATATTTTGTCAAACAAACTTCTCAGCTGTTTTGTTTCCCAAATCTCTCATCTGCATTCGACCCATCAATTCTCATCAAAGAAAAATGGTATGGCGTCTTTCAATCAGTGACATTTCGTCATCTTTTCGGTGCTTTTTCGATCGGAATCACATTTGAAAAAGGAAGAAGAATTAGACATACCGTCCATATCGGTATGATTTCAATTCGAAATTTCAATTATTTGGGTTTTATGTTTCGTGGTTGGGGTTTTCAAAACAGTAGTTCGGTAGGGTTTATGGGGTTATTAATAGTTTCGATATGTGTTCTAGTGGTTCGAGAACAAGAACCGTCAATGGTTATGTTGAGGCTATTGTATATTAGGCTCAGATTTTATTGCATGTCCGGTATTGCGATAATACTAATCAGATTTTTACTATTTCTGCTAATGTTTTAGTTAAATTTGTGTTCGGTATGATATGTGTAGTTTAGTCAGATAACCTACTGTCTTCATCGGTAAGAAATGTGTTCAGTATTTTTTTTTCCTATTCTATGATTCATAGTTGGGGTTTTCAGACCGTAGGTTTTGTGGTATTTTTACTACCTTCGATTCGTAATTTGGTGGTCTTAGAACAAGAATTGACAATGGGTATAAGAGGTGTATTTTATCTTATATAGAGATTTATTTGCATGTACAGTCTATCGCTAATGCTAATAGGATTTCCACTATTCCTGCTATTGTTTACTGAATGTTTGAAAAACCTAACTTCTTTTGATATAGTTTAGTCGGATGTTTTCCTTAATCAAGGTACAAATGGGGAAAGCAAGGAAAATGGGAGAAATAATACTACACACAATTAGACGCAGTGTAAAAACACTTGGCAGGTCTATAAGTTACTTCTCAAAATAAAAGAAAGAAAATACGATCATTACTATAGACGAGGTATTAATTAGTAGAGTATAGTTGTCTGTTCTGTACCGTATGGAGGTTAAGTTTAATCATTTCGTAAATACTAACACTATTAAAGAATCATTGTTTGTTATATTGTATAGTTTTATACTTAGGGTGTTGATACCATAGTATAATGTTGCATGCGATGACAAAGATAATGAGTAATATATGTTTTGTTTTTTTTATTTTATATCGTCAAATGATGGTTATGTGTATTGTATGTTTTGTTTATGTTATAGCGTATGTACTAACTATATTGTTGCTTTTCACATTTAAGACAAGCTCATCTAATGCTTCAAATTGTGACGATAAAAGATTATCGAACGGTGAAGCCCAAAATGTGATTGAATGACAAAAAGGAAACAATGGCAGAAGTAAGACTAAAGGAGAAATATGAACAACTAGGATGTGTGGAAATACTATAGGAAAAATAGGGCAATGAGATACTTTACTGTCTAGTCACATAGTGGTAGTCGTATGTGAGTGCAATATTGAACTAGCAATGATAAAGTAATGTACAATCATTATTCCCTTTGGATTTTATTTTAAGGTATTGAAACATGAGACATTAATGTACCATACTATATATATTGTATATATATGCTAGTATTTCGTTCACATGTAGGAATTCGAGGAGACAAAGTGTATCAAAACAAACTATCGGATTGCCGGTACTTATCGAGCTATATTATTATTCTTTAAGCAGCACTGAGATAGATTTATATACAATATTTCACGTTCTCGTATCAAAATGAGGTATTATTAACAACTATCATTATTTGCATGATCATCATAAAATACATCATTAGTATTATTACCAACTCGGGTAGATATTATTTGCATGTTCGAAAAATGCATAGAAACATTGTCATACAATGTCTAAGATCAACTACTTCTTAATTATGGTACATCTCATTTTCATCTCATAGACCATTATGAACAATGCAGATTGGGATGGTGTTTTAACTTATGAAGCAAAAATGTACAGTAGTACTTACATGTCTAAACCATATCGTGTTGTAGTATATTTCGTATTATTACATGTATATACAATACGATATTGCATAATGAAAAAGTAATGTATACAATGGGAACATGAAAGATTGATTGTTATATTTGTGGGTTTCTCATATGGTGATTATTTTTTCAACAAAGACACATTAATAGTTTAATTAATGAAAGATATTGTATGATTATTGACGAATGCAAGATGGTGATAGAGTTAATTAGCAAATACATGTTTTTTTATGGTGATCATGCATATGGTTATTTAGAGTTGTTATTTATTTTGTACATACATTTTGAAATTAATATTATTCAAAAAACAGTCAAAATATTAGTGTGTATATTAAAGCATGTATCAGAAGCAAAATTATAACTAAATATTGTTCTTTATAATTGAGTTAATCATTCGGAATTTATACTAATATTAAGAAGAAATTGGTATAAACAAATTTTTGATAAAAATGTGTTATAATTTTAACAGAGAGTCCTAAAATTGATATACAGTACAAATTATCAGTACAATATTATTATTAATACTAATAACTATAATTAATTGTTTTTAGAAAACGTGACCATATTAACGATATCATTATATGAATTTGACTAACCTAAGTTTTTTTTTTTTACATGGTACGCGAAACTTTTAACTCTCAATCAAATAACTTAATTTTCATTAGAATATTTTCTCAAAAAAAAAATGTCATTGGAATCTATTTCTTAAATGGCAGATCCAAGTAGCATGGTTACATATCTAAATATGTTACCAAACAACAATTCAATTATACATGATCTTTCTATTAATATATCTTCACAATTTTTCATGTAATTACTCCATCAAGAATTTGAAAATTGCAAATCATAAAAATTTAAAAGATTAAAGACTTATGAGATAGGAACTTTTGATATATTTAGCAAAAGATTTATTTTCATTCAATAAAAGATAACACTTTTGTTTGTAACCACGTGGTATGGTCATAAAATCATTTTTTAATTTTAAATAAAATGTCTGTAGTAATGAGCATCTTATTAAATTTAATTCAAACATTTAACGGTAACAAGAACAAATATATTTTTTCAAAAAAAAAAAAAAAGAATATATA
>JBBMEF010000014.1:8388316-8401234 GCA_037832685.1 Sicyos baderoa | reverse complement strand
ATTGCATTATTTATAAATGTGATTTCAAATTTAATGATGGCTTTAAATACAAATAAAAAACGCAATTAATGCTGTCAGGGACAATATCAAATTTGGTGAAAAATACAATTTCGGAAATTAAAATTAAAAATTAAATTTGCAATTATTTTGATTTGATGACAAATATGCAAATATTTCTTAAAAATAATCTAACAAGTACAATTTTTCTTTTATGAATTAGAACTCTTTATTTTCAACCTATGATTGACATGTATTTTTTTTATTTAAATAAAAAAAAAGTAACAAATTTCAAATTTTTGGAACCACCATCTTATTTATGTGTAATAAATACTATAAAAAATAATCAAAATTTGGTTCGGGTTATTTATTTTAATATAATCAAATTTAACTCAAGTTGACAACTCAACCAAATCAAATAAATTGATAATTCAACCCAATCTGGTCTTTTAAATTGTGTTGGGTTGATCGAGTGATTTTGGTTATCAATGGTAGAAATTAGGTTGTCGGATAGTATTTGATTGTTTTGAGTTCACCGGTTCGTATGGAGGAGAAATGTAATGTTTAGAGCTCGACGGCTTGGAGAAGAACACTAAGACAACGTTTGATAACCATTTCGTTTTAAAATAAAAAATAAATAGTAAAAGACTAAAAAAATCAAAATAAAATGTGATATTTAAAAACAAAAAACTAAAAGGGAAATTGCAGTAACTAGACGTGTTTTAAGAAGTATTTGCAAATTTATGCGCCTAAGTTTTTTTTTTGCAAAGTTTTTTTTTTTTTAATTTCGAAATTGATTATTTTTTTAATACTATTTTGTCCCTACACTCATTTAATTCATAATTTTTGAAATTATTATCTCATTATTAATATTTTCCATCCATTTTAAAACATTCCATTTATAAATGTCCATTTAGAGAGTTTATTTATTTTTTTCATTTATTTTTCTTCTTTATTCAATTTTTTTTTACGTTTCAGTCATGTTCCTACCATTTTCTTCCCACCATTTATGATTCTTCTTTAGATATTTTTCTCTTTTTTCACTTTCGGTCATCACCAAAATTCGTCAATAAGTCTCGGCAGGACAGTATATTCCGTCGATTTTTTTTTTTGCGACAATTATTCCATTGAATTCAGTCTTAGTATTTGCATTGTCTCTCTTTATGTTTTATCACCATCAGAAATTTACTCTTCATTCCCCATTAATCGTCTCTCAATATATCTCAGATTATTCAATATGGTATGTTCAATTCATGTTCTACTTCAGTATTTCCAGACATCTCAGTTGTTCATACTTCTTCTCTAGTCTTACTTCTGTCAATCATGTTCCCTTCTTGTGATTCTATCGTGCTTTGGGTTTCACAATTCGAAGATCTTTTTTTGTCACAATCTGAAGCACTTGATGAACTCGATGCCTTAAATGTGAAAAAAAAAAATATAGTTAGTAAATACGATATAATATAAACAAAACACTCATACATTACACGTAACCATACCATTTACACCTTGATGAAATAATACACCGACTCAACTAAATCAACAGAAGACTAAGAATTTTTAAACAACCACTAAACAACTACAACTCAAATAGAAGGAATAGTGGAAACCTATCAAAATTACAACATTATCGTACATGCAAGTTAATACCGTACATGCAAGTTAATACATTACAATACCCCTCCTAACCCTTGTGCACTTTTGTTTTCAGGCTCTCAAACAAGAAATTGACAGTAGTAATAATCCTAAGAACTATAATAAATTATGTTTAAAATCCTAACCACAAAGCGAAGAATCAAACGAATTAAACTAGAAAACTAAACTCATATAGTGTTGAATATTACAAAACTCGAAACTACCGAACTCATATCACAAAAATCCTCCCTCGAACATGAAATTTGATTGAATTAAAAAACCAAAATACTATATAGATAAAAGCTCAAACGAAAATTTACTTATGCAAATATTTTACTAATTACCTAATTTTGCAAATATTTTATTAATATGGATAAAAGCTCAAACTAAAATCACTTATAGAACATAGATGGTTTTATTTTTTATAATAAAAAATGTAAAAAAAATGTAAAAAATAAAAAATAAAAACAAATAACAAATAAAATGGGTCTTAGTAATTTAAATGGAATGGAACCAAATAAATGAAAATGGAAAATTTGAATTTTATTAAACAAAATTAAAAGAAAAAAAGAAAAGAAAATAGCAATGTTTTAAAATGGCGCGAATAGAAAGCCCTATTTGTGTGCCAATTTTTGCTCATTTTTCTCTCTTCATCTTCCTCCATGGACAAGGGAAAGCGGCCGATCTCCTCCTCCGATGAGATGCCTCCACCACCAAAGAAGACTCGAATCGACGAAGAATCGGGCGAGGTTAGTACTCGATCTTTGTTTTGAGTGTCTGGATCGGATTATTGAACAATGATGTGTCTATGTGTCCGTGTCGCATCGTAACTGTATCTCTGTGTATGTTGATGTTTTCAGCTGGACACTGACTTGAGACTTGGATCTTCTTCCACCGAGGGGCCTTCTTCCATTCAACCACCACAACCCCCAGCTGGACTCTCCCTTGTTATTCCCTTACCCCCGCCGCCGCCTATCGTTATCACCGCACCACAACCCCCTCCCCCAGTTCCTCAACCCCCTCCCCCAGTTCCTGACGTCCCACCCTACCATCTCCCCTCCTATAAACTGCCCAAACATCCTTACGAGGATGTATCCTCCGAACGGAGGGCAGAAATACTATCAAAACTCCCGGTAGTTTTATTTGTTTTTTCAATTTTTTTTTTGTTGATTTGGTTAATTGTTTCAACTCATTTATATGACATTCTTTTGCAAACAGTCGTACAACGTCCCTTGTAGCTGCCGTCCAAATTGTCTACCGATCGGTTGCCCGTGCAAAATGCGGGGTGCAAATTGCACGTTCTTGTGCACTTGCAAGTGTGCCAAGTCGTAGTTATGCAGGGGGATCGAGGATGATGAACTCACTTAGGCTGCAACAGGTTAACCCCTTCCTTCATTCCTTTCTTCATTGTTTTTGCTTTTTGATTTCTGGATTTTGAACTGTAAATTTGGTATGATGTTATGGATAGTGGTTTTGTTGATAAATGTTATTGGCTAGTGAGTCTTATGGCAAGACGGTTTTGTTGATAAATGTTATTGGCTAGTGAGTCTTATGACAAAAATAAGAACGAATATAGCTTGATTTGCTTTACTCTCCTCAAGCTAGCTCGATGATATACTTGTGTTGAATTTTGAGAATTAGTTTACTAATACTAGTTCGAAGTAGTGCTTTAGTCAACATATCTATAAATTTTTATATTTAAATCAAATAATCTTCAACTCTATTTTGTCATTAATAAAGTGAAGATCTATCTCAACATGTTTCATTCGGTTATGATGTATTAGATTTCTTGCAATAATTATGCGTCCTTACCCTTATTTTGCAAAAAAAAATGCAGGGTGATCGAGGATGATGAACTCTGACAAATTTTAATTTTCCACTAAGGCTCCAACAGGTTAACCCCTCCCTTCATTGTTTTTGCTTTTTGATTTCTGGATTTTGAACTGTAAATTTGGTGTTAACCCCTTCCTTCATTGTTTTTTCTTTTTGATTTCTGGATTTTGAACTGTAAATTTGGTATGATCACACTGGATTTCTGTTATGGATAGTGGTTTTGTTGATAAATGACGTTATTGGCTAGTGAGTCTTATGGCAAAATGGTTTTGTTTTTGACTAACGAGTTAGTGGGTATTTAGTATAGAAAATTAATTCCTAGGTAGGTAGCCACCATGAGATTTGAACCCGTACTCTCATGCACCCCAAAACCCCTTTGACCAAACTCTATAGAGACTTTTATCTCTACATTAAATTTAATGAGAAGACGTTTTAACCAAACTCTTCAACATATATCAAAGTAGTTAGTGATATAAATTCGGTCTAAGTGCTATTTTGAACTACTACTTAGTACTTATTGCATTTTACTGCGTAAAGTAGCTAGATTTCCTCAAACATATGAAGCATGGACAATGTCCTAATGTTGACTTATGATCAACGGGGGAGCTGCTCAATCTGCGTCATTAAAAATTTTCAATGAACGATTCATCGTCTTATAGAACATAAGAATTTTCCTTATTAACCGTTGTTAATCAGTTTTGCAAAATTGACCAACACTATGTGTTCTACACTCTTGATCTTGTCATTGGTGATTAGCTGCATAAATCAATACAAAACTATATCAAGTTCAACTTTGTATTTGTTTACTTGTTTCATTTTAGTATCCGAACTGCTATAAAACCGTCCATTTATACCACGTTTGATAACTATTTGATTTTTAAAATTTAAGTCTATAATAACTATCTTACCATATGTTTTTCCTTACTTTACTTGGATGTCTAGTTCTTACCTATATTTGTAGAAACCAAACAAAATTTGAAAACAAAAAAAAGTAGCTTCCAAAAATTTGTTTGTTTTTAAAAACTGGTTAGTATTCACATACTTTTTTAAGAAAAGATGAATATATTGTAGGAAAGGTTGAACACAATGAAGGAAATGTGAGTGAGAATAGACTTAAATTTCAAAAACCAAATGGTTATCAAACAAAGCCTTAGTCTATCATATTAGTTATTCAGTTCAATAGTAACTGAAAGCGAATATGACATCAAAGAAAACTTGACGCGACACTAATTGAATACAATCAAATACTGCTAATTGAGATCAATCACTCAGAATTTTGCTATATGCCAATTTTTGATAAAAACGTGCTATAATTCTAATAAAGGATCCTTAAGTTGTTATACAGTACAAATTCTCTTTAAATTAGTGTGGAATTCAACCCGACCAAAATAGTATAATTCAACCAAGTAAGTTTTTAAAATACATTCAAAACTGTCAAAAAGTTTAGAATTGTTTTTTTATAGTAAATTTTGGTTAGTTTTTATTTTTTTATTTTTTTTAGATTACAATTTCGTTATAAAAATAAAAATTGTGTTATATTTTGTTTTTTGCTTGTATTAAAAATACTAGTATTATTAAAATTTTGCAAATTTATTATTGAGATAATTTTTAAATCTTTTTGGTAAATACATTCAATAAAATTAAATATTTAAAAATTTATAGATCATATGAGATGAAATTCAAAGTACATGAACCAAAATGATATTTAAATAAAGTTTCAAATCAATTTTGTTTTACATAATCAAAAGAGTGTTAAATTTCTAAACTCTATTTACGAAATATTTTTGTAATTTTTATTGTATTAAAAATTTTAACAGTTTTTTTTTTTTTATATATATAAACCAAATTTAGAAAATATTTACAAAAGTATATTCTCACATTTCTAAATTTGCAAATATAAATTTCTTTTTATAAATGAATTTTAAATAGGATTAGCAATTTACAATTATACCCATCCCACTCATTAATTGTGAATTTGAAATTAAAAATGAATTTAAAAAATAGAAACTTCCTTACCCACCTCTCATAAAATCATGCCCCGATTAAGATCCATCTTTTGCGCGATTTTTCGTCTTCCATCATCATTGTAACGACTCGACCCACCCTAGGGTCTCAAGCTAGGTCGTTACTTTACATGCATGTATTAAAACGAAATACGTGAGGCAAGTTGAACAACTTCCTTTTATAAAGATGAATAAATACACCTCGAGTTCCAACGTAAATTCATTTCAAAACCAACTAGTTCGGGTACCCTTAAATAAAGATATAAATGACATAAAACTCAGTTCATGCGGAAGGAGAACGTTTAAAGAAATAAAACAAGACTCGATGATCAAGATAACACCATCCCATGGTCTCTCAGCTCCAATCATCCATCCCGGTGCAACTCGTGAGTACCTGTGGAACACCACAGAAGAAAAGGGTGAGTCTTAACTCAGTAAGGATCTTTGGGTACAAAGACCCCATACAAAAAAATGGGGTTGAAACCCCTTAAGCAAGGCGTTCACAACCCCTATTTGGGCACTAAACCCCTCATAGTAATTGGGCGAACCCCTCGATACAATTGGGCGAACCCCTCAATATAATTGGGCGAACCCCTCATAACATTTGGGCGAACCCCTCGTAACAATTGGGCGAACCCCTCAATATAATTGGGCGAACCCCTCGTAACAATAACACGTTAACACCCCAACGAGACAACAGATAATAATCAAAAGCGGCATATAATAATCAAGGCAGCAACATATGGGTAATCACCCCAAAACAATTAAAGAGTTTCTCATTCACGCTAACACATGTCATCAATTCGATTAGCACATTAGTGCGTGAAAACATCCTTACAATAATAATTTCTTCTATGATTCACACATACGTTATCATTTACCAATCATGTTTATCAGTCAGAATATATCCATCCAACTAGTGGAGTATTCACTATTAATACAACCAACCCTTATGCAACCATGTGCAACATGTATAATACGTTCACCTAATAGGGACTCACGATACTCTCTTCGAATAAACAGTACATACAAGACAGTCAATAAATCTGTTACACAAGCATGGTCGTACCTACCAAGTATCTCAGTTTCATATCATCATGAGTATCAATCAATAATCAATAATCCGTGTATCCATTCATCAATCTTACTTATCACACTCAATTTATCAGTTAACTCTAGAATTGGATGAGGAATGCCCTTACCTTGGCCGAATCTGCATAGTCCACCCGATTCTCCAAGTCAAGGCACTTTTATGAGCTTTTCCCAACTTTCAGACCTAACAGTGAAGAACCTCGAAAAACGTTCCCCGGTAACCACATGTGCCTCACAAACTCGGCTCGAAGAATAGGAAAATAACTCGGGTCAAACCTGGACAACAGAGGAGCAATGGGTCAAAATTCACATTTTAAAACCCATAACCAACACCAAATAAGCCAAACAGCTCTTAAACCCATAACCAAACAGTGCCTATTCATGACCTGAATAGCCATAAACCAGTGGCCAAACACTCCTTAACCAGCATTTGAATAACTCTAACCCAACTTAGAATAGCTAGAATCCTTGAAACCAAACCACCCTTATCCAACATGGGAATAGCATTTAAACACAAACAAAACACCTTAAACCACAACTTAAATAGCCTAGCCCCATTCCCAAACGCTCCCTTTCTTCTTCATTTTGAGTTCCAAAACACAAAACCCCAAATCAACAAGAGAGAAAAGAGCTCACCTCAAACTCCGGCGGTGGCGGCAATCCAACGGATCCGCGGTGGTGGCTCGAACCCACGCCCCTTGATTGCGAACACCGCCAACGACCCCATTGCGACAGCGGCGCACGCGACCTCCACCGGCAGCAACGAATCCCTCCGATGACGCTTTCCTCCACGCGAACAGCCCGACAAAATGGCGGTTGCTCCTCGGTCTTGCTCGCGCCCACCTGATCGAACCAAGCCCGCCGGCTACGACGAACCCACCCGAGCGATCTCGCACCAACGACGTAGCTGCTCGAATTGCACCCATGGAGGCGGATGAACAGTGTAGGAGTTTAGGGATTTCAAAATTCCATTAGGCATGGAGGGTCAAAATACCATTTTACCCATCCTTAACAACTTAATTGCAAAATTGTCATTCCTTGCATTTAAAACCTCCAATAATTCATCTTTTATCTAAAAAAAACAACTAAAAAAATATTAGGTTGTTACAGTTCAGCTCATCTTTTTGTCAAATTAATTGATAAGATCGGTTATTAGTTTGACCTAAAAATAAAGAAAAACCGAACCAATGATTATTCAGCCTTTTGTTGAACATTGGTACAATTCCTATTTTTGTTAAATTGATTGGATTGATTCGGTTATCAATTTAACCTAAATTCAAAGAAAAACGAACCGATATCACATCTGGAGAATGTTTCGGCATGTGACTTCACATTTTCTTCTATTGTATTTAATGAAAGTTTGTTTGTTTTTTTTAAAAAAAATAACTACTCATAATCCATCTTAACTCCTCTGTTCAAATATAACTATAAATGTGAAGTGAACTGAACTGAACTTCTATTGGATTATCCAACAAGCAAAGATAAATGAAGGAAAATAAACAAACAAAAGGAACTCAATTCATATTTTATTTGTTGCTACATCATCACAACTTTACATTTTAGAATACTGTTACTAATGGGCTTAACAAGCCCATAAAAAAGCCCATCACTCATCCAAACACTAAATCTCTTCTCATTCAGTTTCTCTTCCACGGCGTAGATGATCCGCCGTACTGTCTCTCCCCCGGCCGCACCGGTGGCGGCGGAGAGAGGAAGAGGAACTCCGACGGAGGACTCGGAGATTTCAACAAGCGCCGGGCAGGAGGCGGCGGAGAGAGGAAGAGAAACGCCGACGGAGGAGTCGGTGGCGGCGGAGAGATGAAGAGGAAGACAGCCGGAGTCGCCGATTTGTGGGAATGCTTCAGCTCCGACGACGGTTGAGGCTCATGATGAATGGATGTGGAAAGAGATGGAGACCAAAAACACAAAATGAAAACAACAAACAAAAACCCTAATCCAAAATTCATTCTGTTTTTGGTTTCTTCTCTGCTATGAATTATGAGGTTGGGATCTGTGACTCAAATATTTATAGAGATAATTACACATTTTCCTATTTTTGGGGTGGGGCGTGGTTATCCCAATTATAATATCGATTCTTTCAGGGTTTGATCTCGTGACGCTAGTATTAAACTGGTTTACAATCAAACAATGAAACCAGTATGTCACTAACCCTTTCGATCTGATTCTTATATTTTAAACGTAGCTAGAAATGTGTTTTGATATCTTGAAAATTCAAATGACATTTTAATTGTAAAATATGTAAAGAGAAATGATTAGTGGTTAAGCTCCAACCTACTACAACCACTAATGAGGAATGAAGTCAAATCAAATTAACAACTTTAATTAGCATCTCGTGCTTAAAGAATTTCACAAATAAATAATGATCAACCTTATGGCTCTTTGTATTTGCACTCCTAAAATTAACACCTATCATATGGTATTTGATTAATGGTAACATAATCATAAATTATGATGAGCGGCCTACGATCATTTTCCCTTTTTTTTAAAAAAAAAGAAAAGAAAAGGAAACATCTACTTTTTTTTTTAGAATAAGGAAACATCTACTTAAGTGAGCTTTTATCATTGTTATTATTATTATTATTTGAGAAAAATATGATTATTTCGTCAATTTAAATCAATAAAAATAATATAAATATTAATTTCAAAATCAATCGATAATAATAGTAGTTTACTTATAAATTTATTCAACTCTACTTTTTCAATGTCAAAGACTAAAATATTTGTTTGTCAAAAAAAAATACTAAAATATTTAAAATATGAACACTAAAATAGTATTTTATTCTTTTTTGGATATACTCAAAAGATATGAACCAAATTTAATTTTATTATTTTAAATGCTTACGGGTCCACGTCATCATAACTCAACCATCAAAATTAAATGATCTTATAAATAATAGATAGATAATCATAAATGGCTTTGAATGCAACAACAAAAAAAAAATCAATGTTAATTGACATGAAAATTATGCATATTAACGTCACATTAATGTTCTTAGCTAGCAAATTTCTTACAGAAATATAACAATAAATGACATTTAAATTATAAGCTTTTGCTAACAATAACATAGCTACTTATGATCAAGAGGTCATCATCTCACCTCATCAAATAATGTTGAATTCAAAAACATGAAAAATAAATTATATACTTAATTTTCTTGGTTAAGTCATAAAAACCAAAATATGAAAACAGCAAAATATGTACAATTTAGGGTGAAAACACCCCTAGAGTCAGTCAGCATTACATTAACAAAAGCTTAGAAACAAGTGGTTAAGGGCATTTTCTCAGGTCTCTAATATTTGCAGCTTACACATATCTACATTACAAGTAACATCCTCACTAAAACAAGATATTACTCTATAAACTATGATCAAATTGTACTAACTCCCTCCTGATCCGACCCAGAAGACAAAAGCCGGTTGTGATCGATCGATACATATGTTACAGAGAGAACAGAAACAGAAACATTACTGATTCTGCTAAATTATCTGTTAGCATGAGAATCAACTCCTATGGATTCCCCAGTTCTTCCTCTCATTTGCACACTGTCTTCAGTCTCTTTGCAGCTTTTGCAAATCCCATGATGACCTGCAGCTCATCCAGTTGCTTCGCAACCGAAATAGGAACGAAAATGCTAACGGCGTAAGGGTTTGTCAGATAAATAAAAACAATTCTTATATGTTACACAGAAGGAAAAACAGTTTTGTCGGATGTCTCATTCGTTTCTTAATGATCCAGTTAACAATTGCGTAAGTGGGATCGTTTGATAGCGTTCCCGGGAAAGAAGGCATGGTTGCAAGAATATGGAGAAACTTGGGTACCTGTGACATGAAATGCCTTCGAACTAGATCTACCAATTGCTCTTTCGACGGATTGGGAATAGCATCTACCTGTACAAATCCATCAATCTCTAGGTAAGTTAAGAAAATTTGTAACTATTAAACTGCACCAGCTTTCGAAACTTACGAGATTGAAGTGTCGCCAATATCTCCACAATGCAGCCATCTCCAACTTACTAAGGTCAACCCTCTACAGAGACAACAATGCAACAGGAAGTTATGATTGCGTTTACATCAGAGGTATATTAGTAAATAGATCGATAGGATGTTTAGGCTATTGAGGTATTGGGTCTTGAGTGTTCTCAAGAATTAGAGAGTTCAAGTAACCTTAAGACTTGGTTTATCTTGTAATTCCTATATTTCTATTTTGTAGTCGATTTTTGGGTTATCAAATTAATTTAAACTACAATACTAAACAAGTTTTGCAGTAGGTGCCATTAAAGAATATACCGTGGATCCTTGCAGTGCAGAAACCGAGCTCTTTGACTGCGACTCACAGGATAGGGATCTGCTCATCGACTTAAGAGAAGACCCAGACGATTTACGTAATTTATGCCTGGATCTATGAGATTTTAGGGTGCCATCGGATGCTGAGAATCAAAAGAAGTTGAAAGCATTATCATCAATGAGTGACAAGAGTCAGAAAATGTGAACAACAACAATTCAGAAAGAGGAAAAGTAAAAAAGTGAATTCACAAAGAATCCTATGTTGTCATCAACAATATCTAGAACCAAAAAGCAGTCGACCAAGAGCATTAAGTTGCCCCTACTATTCATCAATGAAGAATTTACGACTTATTATCGTTTTCGAGAACAATATTTCTAAGGGTTAAAGTAACTATAGACTCTAGACTAAAACATGCTTCTGCTGATATAAGGTTCAGAAAAGCACAAATCTTTTCATTTAGAATTTAGATAATGGATGTGGTTTGAACAAAGAGGCAAAGTTACAAGTTTTACCATATGATTTGCCAAAACCACAACAACAAAAGGGATAGTTAGTTTGGTGGGTGGTTGAAAATGATCCTCACTTCAAATGATCAATCAATAACTAGTAACATGTTAACAAGTGAAATGTAAGACAGACACAGACAGACAATAATTATGGGATAAACTCAATTCTAAGACAGCTAATAAAACAAGAAAACAAAGAATGATTGAGCAGAGAAATTGAACCATTATCAGCTGCAAGACTCACCCATATCCAATCCATTCCATTGCAAGTTCTCGAATTCAAGCTCATCGTCTTCCTCATTACCCGTTGGAGCCTCGATCACACTAAGAGCATTCCGCTGTAGTTTCACCTCTATGCCATTAGTTAGTACCTACATTTCCCCCCATTCCAAGCCACATCAAAGAAAAATGAATCAAAACTAGGAAGAAAAGAATAACATCCAATAACACCGAAATCCAACTAAGATAAAGAACAAATTATTTTACATTTAAAGGGAAGTTTATACTTGAATTATACGATTAAACAATTACACATCATAGTTCCATCCAACATATTGAATCTGCCCAGAAAACGACTGAAGTAATAAAATGAATGTCAATTTCATTTAAAATTATGGAAAAACTAACATAATTATGAGATCCAATGATTAAATGAGCATGCAACTAAAGAGGGGAAGATAGAAACTGAAGATCCCAACCCAAAATACTAGTTGCATATGGAAGGTAACCCCATATACTCAAACAAAATAAAATCAACAAACAAGGAGCTACAAAAAAGAATCCAATCCATTAAGATCTGATACACAAAATTGAACTGAAAAACAGAGGAAATTGGGCGAACATTGATAAAAAAAAACACGAAATCAACCCTAGAAAGCAACCCACATTATAACCCACAATGAGAATCCAAAGAAATGAAACGTTTATTCAAAACCCCAATTGAAAAACAGAATCGAAAACAAAAGAAATTACCAGCCAATGCCAGCCGCCAAGGCCAACGGCCTTCTTGACGACGCCTCGAAGTCCAACGAGGACAGATTTGGTTCGATTATTTCCGGTAACGACAACCTTAGTATGACGAGGAAGAACCGAAAGCTCCTCCTCGCTGCTGTCGCCGAAGCTCTGAAACTGCGAGAAACCGCCATGGATGGAAGTCGCCACAGCTTCCATCATTTCAAAGGGCCCGAAACTCAAATGGGGTTGTCGAAAAAAGAGGAAATTCAGCTGTGAAAATGGAGGGTTAGGGGATAAGGGGATTTGAGAAAGAGCTTTGGGGGATTTTGGGTGAGGAAGAAACACAGAGAAGAGGAGTGTTCTGTTTTCGCGCTTTACGAGTGAAAGCAGCAAAGAACAGAGAGAAAAAGAAAGTGGGTGGGCGTTGAGGCGTGACAGACGAATGAGAAAGCGACACGTAAGAGAGAGGTACCGATAATCATGCACTTGGTGGGGAGCGGGTTCGCGGGCATGATGCTCGGATTTTTTGCATCCAAGGGTCAAAAAAAAAAAAAAAATGGCAAAAAGGGGAATTTTCCCCAAAATATTTGCAAAC
>JBBMEF010000014.1:8366793-8382525 GCA_037832685.1 Sicyos baderoa | reverse complement strand
GACCCGAATCTGTGTTGGTCATCGATTATCTTCGATGACCGTCGCTAGCGCGGGTCATTGTTTAGCATCCGTGACCAGCTGCCAGATGCCAGTCATAAATGTAAAACAATGACTTTATCTTTTATGATCGTCGGTTGTCGGTCATATATGTAAAACGATGACCGCCTACGCCGGCCATCGTTCTCATGATTTATACTATGTTTAATTAACATGATTTAAGATCGATGATCAAAAGGTTTTAAGATTAAATCTACATTCTATTAATACTATGAGTTAAGACAATATTTAAAATATTTTTTTATTATTATTACAATAATTGAGGTGGGAGAAACTCAAACCAAAGACCTCTATGTTATTAAGTAAATATTGATGTCGGTTTAACTATTACTCCGTTGACATATTTAAAATATATATCTGATCGAAAGAATATTTGTGGATTTTATTCTACATATTTATCCATATTTTATTAGTATTTTATCGACTTTGATGAGAATTATTTAGACTTTTTCTGTTCTTTTTTACTAGACTTTTTCTTCTCTTCTTTACTTGAAGGTAGCACACGCGACTGATTTTTCATTCTTATTTATTCCGTGGCCAACACACCGACAAAGTATTAAATTGGACAGTGGCCCACACATGGGCTTCTTTTTTTTTTCTTTTTTTTTTTTCTTTTTTTTACTTCCCCTTGAAAAATAATATTGAAAATATTCTCTCTTTTTTTACGTACAAAAATCTCAAAACCACAAATCAAAAAGTTTAAAAAAAAAAAAAAACAAAGATCACAAACAATTTATTTTTGTTACTAACACACACAATTCTCTCCGAACACCACTTATTGAAATACTATCTTCAAAACTTACACTAATAACACTTATTTTAGTACAAGTTGAGAGGGTGCAATTACAAATACCAATTCTTCTAGGGTTTGAACTCGTAACTAATAACACATTTTGCTCCACCCTCAAATAAGAGAATACAAAAATAAATTTAACTAAAATAAGTACATCAAATTAAAAGGTTATTAACTTGTATTTGTAGCTCATCACCTCGTTGCAACTTTCATATGTGAGACAATCATGTTATAATATTTTGTCATGATCAAATAAACGAAATCCACATTATCAAAATATATAATTTTTTGTTGTAAGATTATCTTCACCAACAATCAGAGAATTATAACATACTTAATCATAGAAGTACACTGTTAGAATCCTACCATTGTTTAACATTAAAAAAATGGAGAGTCCAACAAATATTTAGTTTTCAGACGAATGCTCACATTATTGAATATGATTTTAGAGCCGCTAACCTCTAAACTTATATTACTTGCATCATTTGACTCATTCTCAAACTAAATTAGTATATAAAGTTAAAAATATTTATATATTTTAAAATCAAAGTCACATGTTTCTTTTATATTTGTTGGAATTCACTATTTCCGTATACCTTTTTAATAGGAGACAATCACCTTGTAATATTTTGCAAAAATAAATTAATATAATGTATTTTCTCAATCAATGAGTACGTGTATATATATATATTTTTTTTTGAAAAAAAGTATTTGAAGGTTAAAAATAAAAAAAATAAGACAAACTCTAGATCCATTTGATTTCAAAGTCGCTCAAATACAATTTTATTGGTTTTTTTAATGAACAAATTAGGGAGGAAACTAACCAACCTTACATAGAGGATATCATTGCTCTTAAATAATATGAGAGTTAAATATCGACTTTCGAGCTCGAACACGTAACCGTAGAAGTGAGATAAAATATCGCACATGATATAACTTCAGCCCAAAATAATTGGGCATACTTTTTGCTTAAGCATGCTCCTGACCATATCATAATTGATCTATTATTTTTCTCAGGTATTTCGTTGTGTTGAGGAGTGTAGGGAACAATATTGTTATGTCGCGACCCAAGTTCTTCACAATGAATTTTGAAATCATTAAACTCACCTCCTCCATCACTATGCATCATCTTGATTAATTTGTCACTCTGTCTTTTTACAAATGCTTTAAATATTTTTAGACGGTGAAATACCTCATCTTTGCTATTTAGTAAATAAATCCAAGTTTTCTTTGAAAAATCATCAATAAATGTTAGAAAATACTTGTTTCCTCCAATTGATGATATTAGATCACAGACATCTTACGAACTCCAAAAGACTGCACACCAAGCCTCCTTAAATTATGTTTGGAAAGATTTTCCAACAACTCTGAAAATTTAAATGCCCAAAACCATGATTCATCATTCACCATAACATTCAAACACTTGAAATCACCCATATTAAATCTACCGAAAACATACGATTTTTTGATTAAAATTTTTAAAAAATCATATTACCTTCTTTATCAAAAATTGAGAATTAATGTCTACAAATGTGCATCACATAACTCTTTTCGGCCTATTGTCTCATACACATGCACTAGTTATTTGTTATATATTATTTTTCCGTGTAACAAATTCATAAATACATAGCAACTAAATTTGCCACCCATTATAATACTTGTAATCTCTATGATTAGGAATCTATACTAGTGTTCTACCGTGTACAACATAAATACGACTTTGAAAATATACGTTTTGTTAACATTGAAAATTTAGCTTTTTAATTTTTTTTTTGTTTTGTTTTAATATTTGGGATGATTGAGTTAGTTTGCGCATACCTAAATTATTATGATGGTACATAACTATTTGATCTTACAATATTTGAATGTAAAAAAAAAATTAATAAAAAATTATTTCTTGGATAAATAAGCATTATAGATTTAATTCTTCAATTTTTAATTTTCAAAACTAATTTCTTGACAGACTAAACCATCCTATGATAGTTAAAAAAGAAAAGCATTAAAAATTGAATAGAAAAGAAAATGGGGACAACATGAGTAACACATCAAATTTAAATATAGTAACTTTAACATAAGAATATAGAAAAGGAAAATATAAGAATTAAAAAAAAAAAAAAAAAAGCAAGCAAACAAATAATAAGAGGGAAAATGCAAATGGTAATAGCATCCATTTGGTAAGAGCATATCTTCTCTTTTTAATTGAGGATTCAAGATGACAGAAGAAAAATGGGTTGTCACTTACTATAGGGTTGATGTGGATTTATGGTTTTAGAGCTCTTACTTCATAGTCAATTTTAATTTTTAGACTCTCAATTTAATTGAGTATATTAAAATTTTAAATTTGAATAAGCAAGTAAATTAATGTATTTATTTTTAAAATTATGTTAAATTTTTTCTATTAATCATACACAAAACAATTAACATACTCACCATGAAAGGTCAATAGCTTAGTTATAAAATTTATAATAATAAAAAAAAAATATTTCTATCTATATCACAAAATTAAAACTAATTCATTTGTAGCAGAAAATCCAAATTGAGTTCTATCCCTAGTTGAGTTTTTTGTGTGATATAGAGTTTAATCCGTGGTAGATTTATTTTTATCATTTATTGAGTTTTGTGACGGATAGAAAATTATGTTATATAAGTGATTGAATTCTATCGTAAATAAAAAATTATGTGTTATAAATGAATTGTTTTAGAAATTATGAAGTAGAATGAGCTGTAAGAGGAAATTTTCTAAAATTTAAGAACAAAAATATAAATTAAACTTGATGTGGATTTTTATGAAAAATAACAATAAACTCTATATCGTTGGTATTAAAAAATGAATAGTACTTTCTTAAAAAATAAGTTTGAAATATAAGGTAATGTTATAAATCATTTACGAACAATAGTAGGGTTGTGATTATATTTTAAATAGACAACATATCAATGTGGTATAATTTAAGTCGTGTTGAGAAAAAGCACCTTTGAGTTGATGGAATAGTTGTAGGGAGAAAGTCATTACACAATTTTCACGTGAAGATCTTAAATTTATTTGGGATATTCCCATTCCACACCCTTTTCCACCAAGCTGCAATGACATCCCTATTTTATTTTAAATGATTTGAATTAAAAAAAAAAAAAACCAAGATATGAAATTTTGAACCAAAAAACATTAAACTATATACTTTAGTTTATGTTTCCATTGTCCAAATATATATATATATATATATGTTTCTCCATATCTCAAAAACAGTGTTATTTAATGGGTCGGTGGTGCAGTAATTCATTGTTTGGTTGTAAACCAGTTCAATACTAGCATCACAGATTTGATCATCGTAATTTTCCTCTCTCAACTTTTATTAAAAAAAAAAAAAAAAAAATTGTTTTTCTCTTCGGCTTCACGCGATTATAACGCGGGTAGGGGTAAAGTCGTGAAATCGAGGTTACGAGGCAAACACAAAACCACGCCAAAATACCATTATACCACTGACCGGAAACCGGCTCTATCGGTTCTTTTTATAAAACGAACTAAAATTAAAAACATAAATCAAATAAAAGTTCTGACGTGTCATCCAAAAGATCGCGACTGTCCTGGACCATTCCAGTTCGTTCCAGAACCTTCTCTCTCCGTTCCGTACGAGTCAGGACCTGCTCCGGACCGTATCGCGGTCGGGTTCATTTGTCCGGTTCGGTTCGCCGTCAGGTTTCGATGGTGCGCGCATGGAAAGAGACCAGCGGGCTCTGCGCACTGACAGTGAGAGCTGCGAAAATGGAGGATCAGTTGGCGAGGGATGAACTCTCTGTATTCTTGGAATCTGGAATTTATCGATTCCAGAATTCGAATTTCGTTTTCGTAGACGCAGTTCGTGTTCTGAATCGCTCGTATTCACGGTTTAGGGTTTCTCCTGCTGGTTACTACCGACGATTCTTCGATTTCGAAAGGAAGGGTTTGGATGGTAGCGATTGTTTATCGTCTGCGAAGAAGAGGAAGAGGAAGGAAAAGAAATCGCGCTCTTTGAACGAGCAAGAACGCGCCGCCGATCACCGCCACCAGGTTTCTATGTTTGTAATTTTTGTTTGATTTGGTTTCAGTTAGGAAATTGTTGTGGACTGAAACTGCATTGCATTGAGTTAATTTTCAGTGTTTCTGTTTTTAGAAATTAGAAGAACTTGTTGTGAAATTGGCAAAATATTAAAATTTGTCCCACATGGAAAGTTTTTTTTTGCAAAATATTGGGAAAATTGTCACACATTGGAAAGATGCAAGAATGTGGTGTGCTCCAAGCATTATAAAAAGAGTGAATGGCCTTGGATTCAAGATATCCCAATTAGAATCACTTTAAGCGAGTGTAGTGACTCTTTTGTATATGAAAGTTGAGCAAAAGTTGTGTTTAGTATAGGCTTTGAAGAGTGGTTTTTGTAATTAGGGTCGGGAGAGAATTCTTTGTGATTGTAACAATTTTTCACAAGTGGAAGTTCTTTCTCTTCGTGGTTCTTTTTTCTTTACATTTTGGAGTTTTTCTATGTAAATTTTTGTGTTTTTTATTTTGTTGTTTCCTTTTAATTTCTCAGTATTTTTCTACTTATTCCAGCGGTAATTAGGGAATGGTTTTTCCCAACAGAACTGTGCTCAACTATCTGTTTTTTTTTGTTTTCTGCAATGTTAAATATCTTATGGTGTTCGCGTTCTGCAGGTGGCGAAGCCTTTGTTACTAAAGGCTCATTATTCGTTATTGCAAGCTATTGATCTGTTGAGGGTTATGAGCTGTTTGAACCGTGAGTGTGGTTCTTCAGCCGGTAGCAGAAAGTTAGAATTGTGTAATGATAGTCAATCGTTGATTGAACATGGGCGGATTTGGCAGGCGCCTTTATATGAGATAACTCTCAAACTCCCTGAACTCGATTGGTCCAGTGAAGTTGCAGGTTCATCTTGTAATCTGATTCATGCTTTTACATTTTTGTAATAGTTTAGATTCTTTAGAACAGAACTTCATGCTGGTAAAAATCCATAGTGCCTGAATGAAGTTATAAAATTCCCTGGAGGTTGGAGTTAGATAAGTTGGCTTACTGGCTGTGGTTTCAAGTTGCGACCAGGAGGGAAATCTTGTCGTCTTTATGTATACTTAATTGATGTTTGGTTCATGATTAGTGGTTTTTATGTCTTGGTCAGTTTGGATCTTTAATACTGGCCTGGTAATCTTATTCTTTGTATTACACACATTCCTATTTGGCTAAATTCCTGCGTTGTGTGAATGTGATTGATGCCACGCATTTTGAATTTGTTAACATTATTCTTGGTTGGGGAGGAGCCAAAAGTTTTTTTAAGGGGGGCAAATAACTTTCTTAAAAACATAATCTATTCTTTTTGAAATCTGAAGATGAAGGGGTATTGATGAAATCTGAAATCTTCCTTTGTTTTTGGCGCCTCCAGCCATTTTCTTCTCTATCGGTGTTTATAGATTCCTGCAATTTATGTGCTGTTCTTCTGCTTCAGGAGGATCCTCTTTCAAGCACAAAGCAGTTCCTTTATTTAATAACCTGGTTGTCAATGAGACATCTGATGAGGTGGAAGCTGAATTTCTTGATCATCAATATATATTGCCTCGCGAAAGTTGCTTCTACATGGTATGGTGACTACTTCGTCAACATTTTTTTTTTTGATTTTTGGGGCCATTTACCAACGAAAATAAATTTAGAACTTTCATTTTTGTTTTGGTTTCCTTGAGAAGTGTTATTTGTTATCCAGGCAATATTAATTAGTGCTGCCTTTTTTTTTTTTGATGTTGCAAGTTTATCTGACCTTCTCTTCCAAGCAGACTAGTTTTTGTTTTAATAAAGAACCTTTTGTACTTGTGTCATTTGGAAATTTTAGATTGCTTTCATTCTAATACATTTAGGTTTAGTTCTATGCTTGTCTAACGTGAAACTGTTTCTCTTGTTTCCATGTACAAGTCAGATTTGAGGCAGGTTCACAACCTTATTCCTGGTAAGGGCCGCATGTCTTCATGTTTTAGGCTTGTAGTTTTACGTCTATTTTCGAAACGATCGAGCATTTCAATTACACAATTTATAATAGTAAGATCATTAATTTTTGTTCCTTCGTTGACAGTAAATTCGGTTGATCTTCTTACCATCATCCTTTGTTGACAGTAAATTCGGTTGATCTTCTTACCATCATACTGAAAATCATTCTTAACATTACCTTTCGTATTTGGTTCTTCTGTTTTAAACATGTGGTCTTTGTCAAATCCTCTGTCCTTATTTTATTAGAATGCTATAACTCTCGCAGTTTCTCCTTCAGATATACTCTTCCCAATTTAATTTTAGGATTTATGCAGAGAAATTGCTTGCGGGGTTTAATGTTGGTTTAAGAAGAATAGTTTTTTATATATATACTCAGGAAAGGTTTGTATTGTTTTGTGAAATGTCTGATTATACTTTTGGTGGCTATGCAGCTACAACTAGCTCTGGCTTCAGTCTTATTGTTGTCGATCCACCATGGGAAAATGGAAGTGCTCAACAAAAATCAAAGTATGCTATAGCTTATTCATTTCCTTAAAATCTCCGAGCGTTTTTCATATGAATTTAGGCTTCATATGCATTTAGAGGTTTGAAGTGTAAAGATACCCTTAGTGATCAAATTGCACTCAGACTCGGGATATTTCAAAAGTACTTCTATAGAAGAATTTTATTGCATGTATATGAAGGTATATTAGGTATTTTTAGAAGGGGACACGGGAATAGTGGTCAGTAAAGCGGTTATTTGTATGCTAAGAGAGAATAAAGTGGATATTAATAATGTAAGGACAAGTTATAGGGGAAGGGAAGAGGTTTTAAATTTTGGAGGAGAGGTTCTCGGTACTCTCAAATTTATGGGTGAGTTTTTTTTCTGTTAGTTACTTTTATATCATCTTGTTAGTATTATGGTTCATATTTTTGAGTTTAACAACAATTGAGGTTGGGGAGTTCAAACCCTTGACCTCTTGGTCATGGCGTACACTTATGCCTAGTGAACTACTGCTCTGGTTGACTAGTGTTCTTGTTGATATTAATGCAATACCATCACGGTATAAGTATCCATATATATATATATATATTGTGTTTTTGGACTTTTCTGAGTGTAACAAGTCAAGTTAGATACTGGATATCTAACAATTTCTTGTGTGTTTTGGAGTTTCAGAGGTTGTTTGCTTGACAGGTCTACAAGGAAACAAGAAAATTTAAAATAAAAGTAACAACATTGTTAGTACGAATTAATTTCCTACGAGTTAGTTTGACAATCAAATGTAGTAGGGTCAGTTTTCTCGTACCCGGCTCGAACAACTCACATATATCAAAAACAAATTGGTACCTGATCCAACATGATTGTTAAATCCTGGTGAAAAATTTAAAAAAAAAAAAAAAGCCTTGTGAAGTTGTTATCTCCAATTAATATTTGTTTTGACTCGTTGGATGTTTTTTAAGTTTCTAAGTCCATGACTCTACATGTATGAGAGTGTTGGTTGATATAATTAAATCTATTCAAACCGATGAACTTAAGCTTTGGGTTTGATTAGTGATTTAATATGATGGAACAATGTTGCTTTAGAATATTTGCTCAAGTAATATACTGAAACTAACTTCAGTTTGGCCACTTCAGTTTGCTTTAGAATATTTGTTTTGACTCGTTGCATAACAAAACAGCGCAAATATGCTTCGATTCCACGATTTACCACTTCAGTTTGGCCATCCGTTTGAGGATGATAGGTCGTACTACGGCGCAACAAGGTGCCCGACATGCGGAAGATCTCTTCCCAAAAACGACTCGTGAAAATCTTATCCCGGTCGGAAACGATACTTTTAGGATAACCATGAAGGCGAACTACTTCCTTGACGAAAACGTCGGCCACTATCGTTGCCGTGAACGGATGCTTGAGAGGAATAAAGTGTCCATACTTGGATAAGCGATCCACCACAACAAAAATGATGCTATATCTGTCCGCTCGCGGTAATCCCTCAATAAAATCCATGGAAATGTCTTCCCAGATATGTTCGGGAATAGGCAAAGATTGCAACAAGCCCGCAGGAGTTAATGTTAGGTGCTTCGCCTGTTGGCACATAACACATTCGGCAACAAAAGTACGCACAGTGGTTTGCATACCCGGCCAATAGACTTCTCGTGCCAACCGCTGGTATGTCTTCAAAGTTCCATGGTGTCTTCCAATGAGGCTGCTGTGGAATTTCTTCAATAGTAATGGTATCGTAGCCGACGTTTTGGGTAAAACGATCCTCCCTTTATACAACAACAGTTCATTCTTCATCGAATACCCTTCCTGATTCCCCTTTCCATTCACGATGTCATCCCTGATGTGGCGAAGATGATCATCCATCTCAACCTGCTCAACAAATAGGGCGGTGTTTACTCCATTCACCACGCTTATCGTTCCCAACTCCATGACGGAGGGTAGTCGAGATAAAGCATCGGCTACCGAGTTCTCCCTTCCTCGCTTATACTCGATAACAAAATTGTATCCCATGAGTTTCGCGATCCACTTCTGATATTCCCCAGCAATCACCCTTTTGCTGAAGCTGGTAAACCCAATCATCTTCCACAATTTTGGCCATTTTCATCTTGTCATCTAGCCCAATGGGCCTTAGTTTTCTGAGCTCGTTTTGGATTCCCTCCTTCAATCCGCTTTCGAACTTCGCTTCAAGCGCCTCTTTACTCATATCCTTCATTCCTTTCGCACATCTTTCGAATTGACGTCGGTATTCTTTCACCGTTCCTGTCTGTTGCAGCTTCATGAATTTCACATATTTATTTCCTTCTTTCGTTCCACGGAATCGCTTAAGCAACAACTCTCGGAATTCCGGCCAGCCCGCTATGGGCTCTTGATCCTCCACGTATTGATGCCAATCAAGTGCCTCCCCTTCCAAACACATAACAGCCGCATCGAGCTTCTCTTTTTCCGACAACCGGTTAACCACAAAGTATCTCTCCACTCTATGTAACCACCCCACTGGATCCTCTCCATCTTCCCCCTTCTACACAAGAATTTCAAGCTTTCGCAGCCGCATATCGAACATCGGCACATCCCGTTCTGGCCGGAGACCCCCGCTACCCATTCCTCCCAGCCTCGCTTCGCCGAAACCTTCGCTGTGATTAACGCCCCCAGGCAATTCGCCCTCGGCGAAACCCAGCCCAGCCGTCGCCTTCGCTGAGCCCAACACGCCCGCGCTTCTGCATTCGGAATCGAACGCCACCCGCGACTGCTCCATCGTCCGCGCCGTCGTCCCCTGCCCAGACGAACCCTCGCCGTAGCGCTTCCCCTTGTCGATCGTCGACATCGGTTCGGCCGAAGCTTGCTTCACCGTCGATCCCTTGTTCGCCTCTGCCCATTCCGCGAGCACCAGCCGCATATCCTCCTTCACATCTCCGCGAACGTTCTCGCGCATCCGACTGAAGCGTAAATCGAGCTTCTCCTCGATTTTGGCCACCTGCGCTTGGATACTCGCCTCAATCGCCCCACATTTCGCGACGACTCCAGCCAATCCTTCCTCCAGCGCCGCCACTCTGTTTTCCATCTTGCCGCCCATCGATCGAGAACGCTCTGATAAGAACGAGTATTGATAAGAACCCGAGCTTGAAGGTTTACAGCTGAAAGAAATGGAAGAATAAAAGAGGAAGCAAAGAATGAGTTGGAGAATTTAATTGTTGAAGGGCCCACCCTCTTTTAATTAGACTTATTTCTTATTTGCATTCTCCTCTCGAAACGATGCTATTACAGCATCGAAACGTTCTGCAACACGGTCTGCAAGACGTTCTGCAAATGCCTCCCATCTCACTTCCCATGTCTCGCATCGATCCATAATCAGAATCGGACGGCTCTGATACCAAATTGATAAGAACAAACCCCAAAAAGACAAGAACAAACCACTTTTATTTATGTAAAAGTGCCAAGGACATTCTAGAGGCCTTAGTCTCTCCCCTTTTCTCTCCAAGAGAATACACAAGATATGAAAAATAGCATAAACCCTAAAATGGCAAAAGAAAGGTTATATACCTCCTCCCATTAACATAAAAAATAAAGATAAAAAGAAAATAAGAAATAAGTCTAATTAAAAGAGGGTGGGCCCTTCAACAATTAAATTCTCTAGCTCATTTTTTGCTTCCTCTCTTATTCTTCCATTTCTTTCGGCTGTAAACCTTCAAGCTCGGGTTCTTATCATAATGTCACGGGACATACCGCCTGACTCTATAACATTTGGATGTCAAGGAAACTCGTAGGAAATTAATTCCTAAGTAAGTGACTACCATGGATTGAATCCATCATCTTAAACACTTCAAGATCTTTTTTGACCACTTGAGTCTCCATGATGGTTGACTACTTACTATATTGACCTTGAAAGGGTAATCAACGGTTGATCTTAATACAATTTAAAAAGGTTTGCTATCTAAGTAAATATAAAAAAGTGATATTTTTAGTCTTATGCAATTTACGGTAACGTTGAAATCTGTTGTAACTTATTTGCTGAGCATTGTTTAAATTTACGATCCCTAGTTAATATGCTTCTAAAACTATTGGGATATTGTCAATAGTTCTGGAGATAGCTGATAGGGTAAACGAATTTACTTTCTTTTCACTTTCACTGTACGTTTGTTTATCATTTCAACATCATTGTAGTCTTTCATCCTCACCTTCGCAAAATCATACCTTCTTGCGAATTGCCACTATTATCTAATATGTTGGTACTTTCGGAAATCTAATCCATTCCCATTTGATCACCATAGGTATCCTACGTTGCCGAACCGATATTTCTTAGCTCTGCCTATTAAGAAACTGTGTCATAACAAAGGAGCGCTGGTTGCCTTGTGGGTGACAAACAGGGAAAAGTTCCATCGTTTTATTGAGTTGGAATTGTTTCCTGCCTGGGGAGTAACACATATTTCCACTTATTACTGGTTGAAGGTCTCTGTTTTCTTCCTCTTTGCCCCTCTCTTCTTCCTCTCTTCAAGTTGTTCTGACCTTTACCTACCTGCGTACAGGTCAAATCAGATGCTTCGTTGATAAGTGATCTAGATCTCTTCCATCACAGGCCTTATGAATGTCTTCTCTTGGGCTATTGTTACAATGAGGTATCAAGACAATGACTTGTTAAAAATTTAACTGTATTTAGGAAAGAATTCTCCTATCTTACAACAGGAAGAATCTGTATATTTTTGTTGAATTATAATTATTGTCGGTTGATATTTTTAAATTTACCCTAATCTATCATAAACTTTTAGACTAATTGATAGAATTGACGGTCATGTGTTCAAACACTTGTGAAGTCATTTTCTCTTCCATCCTCATGGGACATCTTTGTTGGTAGAGGCTTGAGATCTCTAAGGTATGCACTTTTAGAGGTCTCAGGTTTAAAACCCACAGATAGCTGAAATATAAAGGCTCCAAGTCGCGGGATAAGCACAAGTGCTTAGGATATGTACTAAAAAAATCGTCTCTTCTCCTATTTAATATTGATTTTCACTCATTGGACAAAAAAGATTGTTGGTTGATGCAATTAAATTTACTCAAATCTATTCGTTTAAGTTTTTGAGTTGATTGATAATTTAACGTGATTCAACAATTACAATGGATTGGCTCTAAATTTAAATTTAAATTTTATTTAATGTGTAACACCCCCAGATCTCATATGAAACTAATACCAATAAGAGCATGTCATCTCATGGTCTAAAACTTCGAACTTTAAACCGACTCTCATAGCCCAACGAACTCGTTCGTGTCTTGTCACCTCGCATCTGACAAAATCTGCATGAGAAGAGTAAAACAGACATGTGAGTATATAAAATACAAAGTAAGCAGCTAATTGGGGGAGGTGAAACGAAACCTTAACTACACAAGCTAACAAGGCCGTTACCACATAACCTTGGGTGTTACTCAACTTGAAGAACTCAAGGTCGCCTGATATTGGACTCTGTTTCCATTAGGTTTAACCGTTGAGGCAACATAAATCAAGCACTACTCACTCAACAACTCAAACGTGTCACTTATTTCACACACAATACTAAACAACTACTCACCTTCAATGACCAAACTACCTCTAGATTCTGGGTCTTGCATCCAAGATTAAACAAGGGTTTGAAACTCGTGCTCGTCCTCCTCCGACCCTACTAATCTCCAACACTTACAGTATACAATTTGGGATTGATTGCAAACCCGACCCCACCCTCGCGTAGCCTTACATGTCCCACTTCACCAAAATCCTTACTATTAACTTGAGCTCACTCGACCTATTAAGACCTTCCAACAACATTGATCTCAAACTCTATCACATCCTTTATCTAATACCAGCTTCTCCTCACTCCAACCCTTGAAGCAGTCATAAATAGGAAAAAGAACACAAATTGCTAATTCTATTTCTATTAAGTATGCTTTATGCCACACTACGACTTCCAATGCAATGTCTATTTTAGTCCCCATGCCTAAGATATGAACTCGCATAACAACTTGGTAAGCCAAAGTCATAAATCTTCTTCCAAATAAAAATAACTCATGACAATTCATCAATTTAACCACCCATGGACCCCACTCAAGAGATGTATATATACTATGTTCTTATATACTCGCGACACACTTATTTTCACAAAACCAACGTAACTGCCAAGAATATATTATCTCCCACGGTGTAAAACCCACATATAACTGAGAACATCCCAATCTCACAAGTCTTGGAGTTGATCCCCATTATTGATGCATACAAGAATATCCACTATGTCAAGTTTATTAACTGAAAAAGTGTGTAAAAAAGACCCTAAAAATTGACTTCTCTCCACCCTTTCTCTCCGCCTTCTCTCTACCCTACCCCCACCTCCACCGATGACCACCTCTTGAAGAACACCTTCCCATGGCGCCACCAACCCAGATCTTCAGGATCGACAAGAAGAAGTTCACTATCTCCATCAGCAAGCCTGGAACCTTCTCCATCACAGAAGATAATCGAAATAATAGCCTAGTGGTTCCCTTTGAATGGGTCTTTCTCCCATGGCTTATCGACAACATGGAGCGGCTTTGCAATATTGCTCTACTCCACCGATTTTGAAAGAACATCGAATGGGAGAAACTGTCGTTTGGTTGGAGAAAATATCGAACAGAAGAGGCCACTGTGCAGACATTACCAAACTTAGCCTCAATGGCTGGATACAACGCATTATGGTTCCTATTGGCATTGAAAGAAAGGGATGGAAGGACCTTTTAAAATGTTTAAAAAGCTTTCTATCGGATGAAAAGGTCAAAGATTCCTATGGAGAACCTCCAAGCATTAACACTTCACCAACTTCGGTTCCAACATTAAAGAAGACAGAAGATTTGGGGCATGGGAAAAACCAGACACAAGAGGACAAGGAGGAAGCATTTAAGGGAGAAAGCAAAAATTGTTCAGAAAAGCCACTGAAAGTAATGGAAAAAGCTTTGTTTCATCTAAAGGAGACATCTTCTCACCACATTTTGCCACTCTGTTTCTGTCAAAAGCCATCATTGTGCAAAGAGAAAGATTCCATGAAAATTGGTTTGATATTAACAAAGCCATTGAGGAGGAAATCACAAATTGTGAAGTTGCTATCAGTCCTCTGACTCCAAACAAAACTTTATTATCTTGCAAGGATGCTGAACAGGCCATGGACCTCATAAAGAACAACGGTTTGGTTAAAGTGGGCAGATTCAATATTAAGTTTCATCAATGGAGTTTGAAGAATCTTCTCTCGGAACAAAAAATACCAAGCTATGGGGGTTGGATTAGAATCATAAATTTCCCTATTGATTTATGGAGCATCGCAGCTTTCAAAGCGATTGGAGATGCATGTGGGGGATACATTGAAACGGCCAAACAGTCCCTTTCTCGAATGAGTATGATGGAAATAAGCATTAAAGTGGCACATAACTCATATGGCTTCATCCCAAGCGAAATTGTTGTCAAATTGCCATCATCCTCTGTTTTTCGAGTGAGTATTGACACCTACTCCGTGGAAGAATTTGCAATTGGATACGACCCCATAATCCATGGGAAAATTCCGAAGCTTAACAAGGTAGGAGAACAGTCCATGAAGCATGAGGCGAGCCAGACATTATCGGAAAAGTTTGCTTTTCCGGCAAAGGGAAAATAGAGTAGCTTGTGCAGTGATGAAGCCCGGTCAACATCAGCTACAAGTGCCTCGTTCCTATTTAGCATCATTGGCCGGTATGAAGATATGGAAGCCAATCAGAAAAGTAGCTGAAAATCCTTCTTTTTCTACAATTGTGATTAATGAATCTGGGCCCCACACCTCTGCACAAACCAATCCTGACCCTTCTTTTGAACCAATCTCAAAGCCATTTAAAATTGACCCTGTTTTTCAGCCTCCTCAAACTGATCCTCGAGCCTCACAATTAGCCATTGTACCTTCACCATCATCTCCCAAAATCACCCCCTTTCGGTTTGTTAATGCTTGGTTGGGTCACAAAACTCTGATCCCTATGGTTGAGAATTGGTGGAAAGATAACCATGTGGAGGGCTGGCCGTGCCATAGTTTCATCCAAAAATTGAAGAAGCTGAAGATGATTATTAAAGAATGGAACTTGAACACTTTTGGCCATCACAAAGAAAAATCCCATCAATTGCAGAAGGAAATTGATAGCATTGATGACAAGGAAATGAGTGGTTCCATTGATGAAGAGGATAGATTGAGGAGAATTTGCTTGAAAGCTGAACTTTTGACACATGCTGCTAGAGAAGAGATTCATTGGAGACAATTGTGCAAAGCTATTTGGCTTAAAGATGGGGATGAGAATTTGTTAGGTATCTGATACCTAACAGGCTTCCAGAAATACACAAACAACACCAGCAACCAAATGGATAGAAATAACAGTAGATCTTCACTA
>JBBMEF010000014.1:8339921-8366693 GCA_037832685.1 Sicyos baderoa | reverse complement strand
GATATTCGCAGAAATGTCTGGTTTGAGCGAACTTTAACGAGTTTTCCTATGTATTTTACTAAGTATTTATCCTATTCGCAATCATAAATCCACTCGCATCCGCGAGTTATCAATAACAAAGTAAAATATAAAGGATAACGATAAGTAAACACGATAGCTAACCGGTGATATTCAAGAGCCACCGGAATCCTTCCTCCAAGTCCTCAGACCTAGCCTCTACCAAAATAAGACTCCCCCTTCTCTTCTTTCATTACAATATTTATACCCACACAATAGTCCCCAAAATGCCCACGCCTAGGTGTATTTCCCACTTTACCCCTTCTAGAATGATCCCCAGAATTAGGATTCTTACAATACCGCCCGGATTAAAACACACCTTGTCCTCAAGGTGGATCTCAATTGCTTGTTTGTGGCTTTCCAGCTGTTGCACGTTCGGGTTATGCATTTTTTCTTGCTCAAACTCGTCTTCCTTTTTGCCTTCTAAATTCCAACCTATGTTGAACCCATCGATTAAATTACCCCCCATTCCTTTCCCTCAATCATTACAGCCATAAGAACCCAATAATAGCTCCAATCCGTTGTACCCCTTTTTTGATTCGAGCAATCAATATTGTATGCAACCATGTAGGAACGAGGAGAAAAAACCTCTTGGTACACTTCTACAATTTCCTCCAAAACATGACAAGAGTTCCCCCACTTTGATGTTATCTTCACATACCGGTAGTTGAACTTGAAATTTTCACCACTAGACTTATATTGATTCTCCTTTTCATTGATTGAATGGTGATTGGTTTGGCTAAGAAACATTGCTAAGCCCTACCTTGAAAATAACACCTCTAAATCGCGTCTTGGTGTCCCTGATAGACTATCAAATTTAGTATCAGTCGGGTTAAGAAGATTCACTACAAACCGCTCTAACAGATCATAAACTTCGGTGACTCCTTTGGTCCTCCTACACACATCTTTCTCAATCAACTTCTTCATTTTCGACTCTATGCTCACAACCCCAAAGGATTTATGCCAAACCATACGGTCGATTATGAGATACCCCTTGTCCTCAAGGTGGTGATTAGAGTTTTGTGTATAATAATTGTAGCCCATCCCTGGTTGCTTTTCCTTCTGTATGGAATTCTCCCACTCTAGCGCCTTTTTTCGTGTTGGTTGACTGATATCTTTGTTCGGTCCCCCTTCTACGGTCTTCAATGTGTATGGTTGATTGAATCAATTTCTAGGCATTTAGTTTCATCCCTGGCTGCAACTGATAACCATGGATTGGCCTAGATTCAATGAAGTGCTTGGATGGAATAATTAAATTTTGCTTCCTGTTACTTGGCACCACACTAAAGAAAATGATTGGCTTGCACCATTTTTTCTGTTTTTCTCTTCGATGACGTCTCCCAGACTCGAACTCATGCTTCTTTTTGTTGCCATACACTTCAATCAGCCATCTAACCCCAACGATCCTCTCCATATAGCAAAAATCTGGAATAACTTTTACACCCCAAACACCTTCTTTCTCCTTGTATCCACAACTGTCTGTATCACCATGTATCCACAACTGTTAACTATTAATTTTCTTCTCTTAGATTCTTCCTGCCCTTGGATAGGGTTTCTACGCCTGGTCGTCTTCTCCGTTGGTTCGAAGCAACATCGTCCTCGATGTTGTAACTTTGGTCTCCTTAATCTTCTAGACTTTCTTGTCAGCCAATCATGCCATAACCACCATTCCAGCATCTCCTTCTTTTTCAACCTATTTTGCTCATCACTAACTTTGATCTGCTGCTCATCATAATAAGAACAGATTTTAATAATCTTACCCACCCAGATGCTGCCCAACTCTCTTCTCCTTTCTTCCATTCTTCTTTGTTCCTCTTCTGTATAGACTTCTTCACAAACATCGCGAATCATGACTCGTTCCCATTCAATGGCAATAGTCTCGGTATTCTTCCACTGTATTCCAGCCTCTTCTTCCTCTGTTCTAACCACACTTTCTAGATTCTTCTCAAGGGTAAGCATACTCTTCCGTTGCACTTTTTTTCTTGGAACTTCATCTTTGAACTTGGGCTCTTCTACCTTAACGCCATCTTCTGTTGATATACTGTTCTCCTCCCTCTCTATACCCAGTTCATCTTCTTCTTTACTCTCTTCGCTGACTAAGCACATATTGAACCCATCTGGCGCCCTTTTCTCTTCACCGAACAATTCTTCCATCATCTGTTTTAGGATGCGATTTTCCTCCTCAATTTTTTTATGAATTCTGTCGATATTATCACGAATCGATTTCATCGTATCAGCCATTTCTTTCCTCCGAGCCACAGGACGAACGTGCTCTGATACCAAGTTGTTAGGTATCCGATACCTAACAGGCTTCCAGAAATACACAAACAACACCAGCAACCAAATGGATAGAAATAACAGTAGATCTTCACTATATTTCAGAGATAATACTCATAATCCAGGTTATACTTCATTACAATCACTAATAGTATCAACAAGATAACAAAGTAAAATATAAAGGATAACGATAAGTAAACACGATAGCTAATCGGTGATATTCGAGAGCCACCGGAATCCCTCCTCCAAGTCCTCAGACCTAGCCTCTACCAAAATAAGACTCCCCCTTCTCTTCTTTCATTACAATATTTATACCCACACAATAGTCCCCAAAATGCCCACGCCTAGGTGTATTTCCCACTTTACCCCTTCTAGAATGATCCCCAGAATTAGGATTCTTACAGAATTCTACCTTCTTCCATAAATTTGCAGGAGCGAATAGGAAGAGGAACTTCATCCATGAAATATTTGTCATCATCTCAAATGTGCCTTATGAATGATTTAGAGATTGAAAATGAATTTGTTACATTCTGCAAGAGGCTCTATTGTAAGAAAACAAATAGAGGTCCTCTTCCGAACATCGACGATTGGAGCCCCATTAATGATACACAGAAGATTATGTTGGATAGTCCATTCACTGAGGAAGAGATTTATTTTGCTGTCAAATCACTTGGCACAAATAAAACTCTTGGGCCAGATGGATATACCTCAGAGTTCTTTGAAAAGTCTTGGAACTTTCTCAATGATGATATCAAGGGAGTGTTCAAGGATTTTTTTGAGAACGGTATTATCAATCAAAGTGTTAATGAGACATATATCTGTTTGATACCGAAGAAGACTCCTGCTAGAGTTGTTGGAGACTATCGTACTATTAGTCTCATCACTTGTCTCTACAAAATTATTGCTAGAGTCTTATCTGAAAGGTTAAAGAAAGTTTGCTTGATATTATCACGAATTATCAATCTGCTTTTGTGGCCAATAGACAGATTTTAGATGATTCTCTAATTGCCAATGGATTGATCGATGAATGGAATAGAAAGAGTAGAAAGGGTGTTGTTATTAAACTAGATATTGAAAAAGCTTTCGATATGGTGGGTTGAAATTTTCTTATTGAATTATTGGAGAAAAAAGGGCTTTAGCCCAACCTGGCAGAAATAGATTTTAGGTTGTATATCATCAACCAACTTTTCCATCATTATTAATGGAAAACCGAGGGGCAAGATTAGGGCTTCTAGAGGTTTACGGCAAGGTGATCCTCTTTCACCCTTTCTCTTCACAATTGTGGTTGACTGTTTGAGCAGAATGCTTATCCAAGAAGAGAAGAATGGAAATATTGAAGGTTTTTTCGTGGGAGATCAGGAGGGCAAATTATCCATCACGCATCTTCAATTTGCTGATGACACTATACTTTTCTCTACAGCTCATCCTATTAAGTTTGGCAATCTCATTGACATTGTCAAATCTTTCGAGATTAGATCTGGCATTAACATCAATATCAACAAGACAGAATTTTTTCCAATTGGGATGAGTGATGCAGAAGCTAATTCCCTTGCTAGGCCTTTCGGATTCGTTGTTAGAGAGTGGCCTGCGACTTATCTTGGACTTCCCCTTGGTGGAACGCCTAAAAACATTGATTTTTGGGAACCGCTAATTGAAAAAATTGAGAAAAGATTGCATTCGTGGAGCAGCAACAATCTATCCAAGGGTGGGAGGCTTACATTAATCAATGCTACTCTGGTTAACATTCCTATATATTTTCTTTCTTTATTTGAAGCCCCGGCTAAAGTGATTACCAAAATTATATCGAGATTACCTTTGGAGGGGTAATAATGGCACATCCATTTGTCATTTAGTCTGATGGAATGTGGTCAAGACATCGATGGAGGAAGGTGGTCTTGGGGTCCCTGATATCAAAATCAAGAATCGAACTATGTTTGCGAAATGGCATTGGCGCTACGGCATTGAGAAGAATGCTCTTTGGAGAATGGTATTGATACATAAATATGGGGGAAAGTATGAATCCAAGAAGCATGAGAAATTTTCGCTTAAAGATGCTAATGGGCCTTGGAGAACAATTGTCAAACATGGCAACCTTATCTTTAGTAAGATTCATTATAAGCTTGGTAATGGAGAACAAATTCTTTTTTGGGAAGATATATGAAAAGATGGCATAGCTCTTCGCTATCGATTCCCCCTTATTTACCGATTGGCTTTGAACAAAAATATGGAAATCTCTAAGATTATCGATCGAGAGACATCAAGCTGGACTGTGCCTCTTAGGAGGAACTTGAATGATGTTGAGGCTGATGAATGGGCTATGCTTTGCTCTATTATTGACCATGTTGAGCTATCTGGTGAAGAGGATTCTTGGAGGTGGCCCTTAGAAGAATCAGGTTCTTTTACAACTTGCTCCCTCTACAAAAATCTGAATACTCATGATAATGTAAGAGATAGGGATTTATTCATTAAATTGTGGAAAGGCCCCAGCCGAAGAAAGTGAAGTTTTTTGTTTGGGAGCTTAGCAAAAATGCCTTCAATACTAATGAGATGATCCAAAAGAAGTTTGCTAAAAGGGCTTTGTAGCCTTCCATTTGTGTCATGTGTAGATCTGGAATTGAGACGCAACACCATCTGATCATTAGTTGCAATACATCTTCTAGAATTTGGAATCATCTCCTTCATACTTTTAATTGGTCCACCCCTCTGCCTAATAGAGCATCTGATCTGATTACTTACATGATTATGGGCATCCTTTTAAAGGTGATGTGGAAACCTTATGGCTCAGCATCATTTACGCTAACCTTTGGAATATTTGGAAGGAACGAAATTGCAGAATTTTTACTGATGGCCGCATCAACAAAGATCATCAATCTCTTATGAAATCTATCATTTATTTGGCTTTGTATTGGTGTCACTCTATTTCTCCTTTTTGTAACTATGACTTAACCACTTTAATCTCACAGTGGCATAGTTTTTTGTAATGTATCGATAGGATGTAATTTTCAACCATCAATGAAAATTTTTGTGTTTCCTATCCAAAAAAAAAAAAAAAAAAAAAGAAGAATATCCACTATGTCAAACATAACCAAATAAATAGTCTTAGCTACTTACCATTTTGAAGTTTGGAAAAATTTGATCTAAACTAATAATCTTGAAAGAACAATACCCACAAATCAGACTTTAGTTTCCATTTTTTTAAAAAAGCTGCATCATAAATCATTGGTTGGAAGTAAGGTAAAAACAAGATAATACCAACCTCCCAAATCTTAAATACCCACTGGAACTTACTTTATTAATACTCTTTGTTGTGTTCTGCAAAATACCCAAAGAGAAACCGGCTAAAACGTTCATGAAATGCTCAAACCCGAGCTCACATAGCACCCGTCGGAGTTCTAAACATACAGAGGACAAAACTTGATCTTTTCATGCCAATATATATATAGGAGAAGAAGGCAATTCCAACGCAACAAGAATTGCACAATTCCGACTTCATAATAGAACAGAAAGTTATTGCTCTTAGAAATTCTGCCTGAGAAACTCATTCTTGCTGCCAAACGTTGAAGAGAAGACCAACGTTTTCTTTTTAAAAATTACTTCACGGCTGAGTCAGACACTTGTTGGTCTCTCCTCAGTCATCCTGCCTCGTGTTTTACCCATCGAGTCATGTTTACTTTTGGCTCATTCTTCATTTTTACAAACCGGGTCTTACATAATGTATTTTGATTGTGCTTCTATTTAGTTATTAACAGAATGCTAATGTAAAATCAATGTCCGTTAGTTTATCTAATTCTCTGCTAAGTAAAACCGACTCAGCCAAATTCTACCTAATAAACATACCATACCATATCATACCATGCCACGCTATTGTTTACATAAACTAAATCAATTTAACGTATATATCTAACTTAAATTACTATACAAGTACAAACTGGGTATGTGATAACTTTTATGCGGGTTGAGTATTTTCCAGTGGTTGCAAATGCGATTTGGTTCGAACTGTTCCATTTTGTTCAACTTTCGTTTAATTTCAATTTCTGTAAAATACTTGTGAGTTAAGGGTGCTGTTGAAGACCTGAAAAATTTAGAGCAAAAAATACCTAAAGATCAAGTGATCATTAGCATTCCTGGTGATTACTCGAGGAAGCCACCAATTGGAGGTATGCTTCACTATGAACTGTGTTCTCTTTATTATAAGACCTCTGCCTCTTAATTCCCTTGATCTGTTTTACCATTCTGCTTTCCATGCAGGGCTTCTGCAGGAGTATGTTCCGGGGCCGAAGCCAGGTCGCTGCATCGAACTTTTTGCTCGGGAGATGAATCCGGGATGGCTTTCTTGGGGGAACGAGCCTCTTCACTTCCAGGAGTCACAACACTTCAGAAGGACATAGCCATGATATGCTTGGCCGGTACGCTCTGGCAACTCTCACCCGTTCTGAAATTTTGTATGTAGGCATAAAAATAGTGGCAAGCGTGCGAGTTTCTGCCAAGGCCAATGAGATGGAGGTTCATGCATCTATCTTCATGAAGGTTAGGGGGTAGCCCTTGGGATCATGCTGCGTGGAATTTCAAGTAATGTGTCATTTTCCTAATTCTTTACGCAGCGTGCATTTAAATTATTTAGCTTTTACGAAGTGCGAGCATAATTATTTAGCCCTGGTTTGATAACCATTTGGTTTTTGCCTTTTGCTTTTTGAAATTTAAGCTTATTCTTACTCAGATTTTCTATAATATGTTTTATCTTTCCTTAAGAGGAAGTATGTGAATACTAACTAAATTTCAAAAACAAAAACAAGTTTTTGGAAGCTACTTTTTTTTCTTCTAAATTATTTGGTTTCTTAAAATATAGGTAAGTTGGTAGATATTCAAGTTGAAAAAATATATGGTAAAGTGGTTGTTGTTTGCTTAAATTGTAAAAACAAAAGTGTTTTTGTACTTTAGTTCTTACTAGGTGTGAATATAGCTCAATTGATATAAAATTGTACCCTTGTCAAAAGATAACATGTTGGAGCTCTATTGTTTTTGTACTTATATACTGTTTGTATGACCAAAAAAAAAAAGGCTTTGGATGGTTATGAAAGGAAGTTAATATTATTCAATTTGTAAATATATACAATGTGATTTCTCTTTCTTTTTCTTTTTTTTTTGGTGAAAAATGAAATCACATTGTGTATATATATACAAATTGTATTTTTATTCATGTGATATGTATAAACTCTAGTTTGCATATATGTATACTCTATATACTATCCACCATGGAATGGGAAGAGAATGATAATACATATTTGCAAAAATATGTTTCACTTGAGTAATGCTTTCATTTCCAGTTTAGATAATTATGTACAAAACTTATGGTTTTAAGATCTCATTTACGTATAATATATAATGCATTCAGCATATTTATACACAATATGATTATGTGATGTTGATATTATACGCTAAAAATTCTAATATTATTAATCAAATATCAAAGGAAATTTATCATAAGTAACATATATCTCTTATATTATATTTGTAGCACAATTTCTAAAATAATTTATCTATAGCACATAATTTTGTTAATTTAACCAGTGATAAAATGAGTTTATTCTATCAATAATAGAACATAATTTTCTATCCGTGATAGAATTCAACTAGTAATAGATTGAATCTACCATTGATTGAATTGAATTTTTCTATTACAAATGAATTAGTTTTGATTTTATGTCATATATAGAAATATTTTACCATTTTTTGTCATATATGCAAAATCTAAATATTAAATTAGGTTTGAAATTGATAAAACCTAGATTGTTATGAACTATTATAGACATCTATTTAAGGAAGGATGTTACTCCATTCACTCACTAATAAGGGGTCTCATTAATCTATTCACTTATCTCCTTGATTTTAGTTATGAATATCCCATTTATGGCAAATATGCTTATAACTTACACTTTGTAAACATTATAATTAATGTTGTGTGAACTTTGTTAATACACTAATCTCAATAAGATTTTTTTCTTTATATTCACTTGTCTCAGTGTTCTTCATTTATGTTGTCGTGCTTTGATTTTGAAATTAGTTTCATAACATAGATATCTTTCTTTTTAAATATTGGAAAGTGTGAGAATTTAATTTATAGCATATATTCGTAAAAGAGTTTTTTTTTTAATATAAGTTGGGGAAGAGAATTACAAATCCTATTTAAAATGCATTGCTTTCAAATAAATGAGAATCAAATACTAATTCTAAAGATTGAACTCGTGATCGTGGTATTCAATTGAATTTTTACCAAATAATGAAATTAATGTATCACTAACAGTTGATTTAAATATAAAATTTCTTAATTATTAGTTTATATTAAAAAAAGAAAAAAAGAGAAGAATACTTGGGTTGTGTTTTGTGGGTATTATATTTATAGATTAACCTTGAGCTTTTTTTACTGTATTAACCTCAAACATTAGAATGAGATAAACTCCAAGTTTATAATTTTTTAAATTTAATTGATAAATTGGGCATGATCATAATAAATGCGGAAAATGTTACTTGATAATATTCATTGAATTAATATAAAATTCCGTTCCATAATGATTTTGAGACAGATTCATGAGGAACGATAGGTTCCATGTGTCAGGGGCCCACCCTGTCGTAATTATTTGGTCATAAAGATCGTCTACATTAAAGAATGCATGTATGCCATAATAAAATAATAGTAAAATGAAGATAATGATAAAACTTTTTTAGGAAAAAAATTAAAACAAACCCATTGCGTTTTCAAAAATCAAATTAATTATAATTCAATTTAATTTCATCATCTTTATCGTTCTAATTCAATTTATTTTTATTCTCTCTATCAAAAAGACTGGTGACTTTTTTTTTTTTGAAAAAAAAGAAAAGAAAAAAGATTGATGAATTAGTAGTATTATTGTTTAGTGAAAATTCAATTTAATATTATGATTATGACATCAATCTCTAAAATTGATATATGCAATCCTCATTTTCTCAACTTGTACTAAAAAATATATATATATTACTATTAGAGAATATTGATATCTTTTATATAAGGTTTATAATCCTATTTTCTTTTTTTCTTTTTCTAATACATATAGAAGGAAGGAGGACAAATATCCATTCTTGAAAATGGTGTTGAACTATTTATATTTTAAAACTCATTCTACCAAAAAACAAGTCTAACTTCTAAACAATAATAAATTTCAAATAAAATAGTAATAAAACAAATTCCTAAAAATCTATAATTTCCGATTTTATTGGTTTGAATAACAATCTGGTAGTTTCTTTTTTTTTTTTTCTTTTTTGTCGGATAGTTTTCTTTTTTTGAAACAAAGATAATCATGTCTGTCCCAAGGTCAGGTAGACCGGATAGTTATTAGTACATCACATAATTCAATTATTGCAAAGTATTACTCCTTTTTTTTTTAAACCTAAATTAGAGTGAAATACTACTACTTTAGAATTTGTTCCTTTCAAGCTTTCAATAAATCTTAATTTCAGTCAGTACGGTTAATTTTTTACTCAACAACTTTGAAGTATAGATTTTGAATTCATAATATTTAGATCATATATCATGCCTTTTTTTAATCAAAATATATGTCACAAACTATATTGTTGATGTGGTTTCTACTATTAACTTTTTGTTACATTCTCTTAAAAAACTAGTCTACGACAACCTTCTTAAATTGTAGAATTATATTTACTAGGTATAAAATTATTTTGATGTTTATACTTTTCACTATTATTTTGACTTTATTTCCTATATTTTCAGTACTCAATCTATTTTAATCTCTATTATGTTGAAACGTTTATTTTAATTTTATATACTTTTAAGAAATCGTCATGGAACAAAATAGAACCTTAGAATGTATAAAGTGATTTTCTTTTTTTTTAATACAAATCGAGAGAAAGAAGAGATTACAAAATACTGATCCAAGAATCAAACTTGTGACATTGATATTTTACTAGATTTTCACCAAATAATGAAACTACTAAGTCATCGACCATTTCGATTAAAATATATAAGATGATGAGTTCAATCGATGACCGACACTAAAACTAAAAATGATGACACGCGTGAGTAGCGGTCTAAGGAGCAGTGTTATTCACCGTCCGATGAGAGGGCCCCACCGCTATGAATAAAGCGGGCCCCAAAGTCAAAGGTCAATCAAACCCAAGTCCTCCGTCCTGTTCTTTATCTTATTTTCCCACTCTCAAATTTCTCCAAATCTTCTTCATCTTCCTAAACCCCATCGCCCTTTCCCCTTTCAGATCGCCGGAAAATGACTTCCGACGGCGCCACTTCCGCCTCCAACTCTCGCCGGAAGCCATCCTGGAGGGAGCGGGAGAACAATCGCACCAGAGAGCGCCGGAGGAGAGCCATTGCCGCCAAGATTTACTCCGGCCTTAGGGCTCAGGGCAATTTCAACTTGCCTAAGCATTGCGACAATAACGAGGTCCTTAAAGCCCTCTGTGCTGAAGCTGGCTGGACCGTCGAGGATGACGGAACCACCTATCGGAAGGTCGGTTCTCGATTTCCATTGATTTTCCCTTTTCTGTTTGATTTCTTAGCTCTCGATCTGTTTTGGAACGCCCTGGTTGATAGATCTGTTTGTGTATGAGATTGATCTGAACTCGATCACTTCGATTTCGTTCTTGAAATTGACTTGATTTTACTTAGAAGTGGGAGATTTAGAGATTTAGTTGATAAATTGTAGATTAATTTATGGCTTAATTGGTCAATGAGGTTCTTGGATGGGTTCAATGGTGGCCACCTACCTATTAATTAATTTTCTACGAGTTTCTTGGCATCCAAATGTTGTAGGGTCAGACGGTATGTCCTATAACATTAGTTGAGGTGCGCGAAAGCTAGCCCTGACATTCACGGATGTCAAAATAAAAATTGTAGATTAATTTGATCTGCAGATCTTGGTTTATTCTGATGAATTCTGGTTTGGATTTGCCCTAGAAATGGAGTTATATATGCTTTTGTGCCTTTTTCTTGTTGCAGGGATGTAAACGGCCTCCAATTGACGTTGTTGGGACTTTCACCAAAGTCACTCCCTACTCTTCCCAAAATCCAAGCCCGTTGTCTTCTTCATTCCCTAGCCCTATGGCGTCCTACCAAGTCAGCCCGTCCTCTTCCTCCTTCCCGAGCCCATCCCGGTTCGATGCCAACAATCCATCCAACCTCATTCCGTATCTTCGCCAAGCGATTCCCATATCCCTTCCTGCTCTTAGAATCTCTAACAGTGCCCCTGTAACCCCTCCACTTTCGTCCCCGCCCTCGAGGACTCCTCAGCCATTCCCCAATTGGGAGGTCACTGCTAAAGAATCCTTATCCTCCTTGAACTACCCTTTCTTTGCTGTGTCTGCCCCGGCTAGCCCAACTCGCCAACAACTGCATACTCCTGCCACAATCCATGAATGTGACGAGTCTGAATCATCCACCAATGATTCCAGTCAATGGGCACGCCTCCACGCCTATGGTCCTTTCGCATCGACAATGCCAACGTCTCCCACATTCAACCTTATGAAACCTGCTGATCAGCATGTTCTGCACAGTGGTTTCGTTGCAGAAAGTGGAAGAGGAAACGAATTCGAGTTCTTGGGATGCAAGGTTAAGCCATGGGAAGGGGAGAAGATCCACGAAGTTGGATTGGAGGATTTAGAGCTCACACTCGGTAACAATAAAGCTTGAAGCTAAATAAATTGCAGCCAATCAAAAGAAGAACCGATCTACAAAAAACGTAACAATAGTAAGAAACCCTCGTTTGATTGATTCATGGTCTATCTGCGAATGTCATGTCTGGTTCCATTCAATATTATTCAAAAACTTCACTTTATACAGTTTTTTTTTTTTATCTACGAGGGAAGGAGCTTCATTCACTTCATTTCAGGCAATGATTTTCCTAGTCTGTTATTATTACCATTACAAGACATGATTTTAGGAAATCCCTAAGTTTTTAAGATGTTTCAAGTCAGCAATTACTATGTAGATAGATGTATCATATAATGAAGCGGTTGTTGTCTTGTTGGTACATGCCATGCCATCATCTTTACAAATACAAACACTGAAATGAACACATATTGTTCTGTTTTTCCTCATCCAAACTTCGTTTCAATTCAATTCAATCATTTTGCTTGCATTTTTCCATTGGATGGAACTGGAACTGGAATAGGATTGGAGTTTTTGGGATTGGGATTGTGGTGTGGGGGGTGGGGGCCATGAGAGCTTGTTGGCTGTGTTTACGACAGAGCCCGACAAGCTCCATGTTCAACCACACGCTTTGAATAAATACATTTGACACTCTAAGAAAGGACAAGAAAGTGTTGTCTTTGAATCTCTTGGCTATTCAAGACTGCGCATGGGCTGTCTTCTTGAACATTATTATTGTTTCTAAGCTTTGCAGACCACACAATTTCTCACGTGGGAGGTTGGTTCATGAACAGTTTGGACATGATTATGTTCAGATTAATCAGTCTTGTCTATTTTGTGATTAAACCTTGATATATTCGAATACGCTGGTGAGTTTTGATTTCTGTTTATTGGTTATCTGTAGTTTGTGTCGTGTTTGTTGAACAGTAGTTAGTTGATTTAAAACGGTTGAAGAAAATACTTAGCTAGGTAAAAAAAAAAGCAAGTCATACCCCATTTCTAAAATGACATGTCAACTTTTCATTTTGCTTTATAATTTGTCACATTATTTTATTCATTGTCATGTCAAATTATGTTGATCTCTTAGATGGGGTACATTTTTATTAGTTCAATAATTAGAACATGGACTGTTCTAAGGGGTGGCACAGTTGGTTGAAAGACTTAGGCTTTGAAGGTGTGCTTCTCTCAAGGTTCTAGTTGGTTGAAAAACTTAGGCTTTGAAGGTGTGCTTCTCTCAAGGTTCCAGGTTTGAGACTCCCCTATAACATTAATTTGTAAACACTTCTGGTGTCTCAATTTTTTCGAATATATCTTAGTTAAGATATATATGATCGATCAAAAGGTTAAAAATTAATTTTAAAATAAAATATTAATGATTTGCAACTAAGGGGCTATCGCATGAAACTTTCTAAATTTTAGCAATTAAATAAATACAAAGTTCGGAAAATTTTGACTTACAATTTGTAGGTGGGTTAATTTAAGTAACTATTTGGTCAAAGTGGGATTTGAGGTACAAAGGATAAAAGGTTCGATTCATGATAACAATCTATTTAGAAATTAATTTTTTATGAGTTCGCTCAACATCTAAATATTGTAAATTAGACGGTATTTTAATATTAAAAAAAAAGTGGGTTAATTTTAAGTCACACCATATATTAAATGAGCCATAGTCTTGATGGTTTCAATCGTGAGCTAGATGTGGAAGCAAAAATATAGCACTTTTCACATTTCCGCTATTCCCAGAACATGTGACTTGAGAGAAGAATCTCATATCTATATCTAGAAAGATGAACAATCCTGAGCTAGATGTGGAAGCAAAAATACCATTTTGGTCCCTCAACTTTGGACTTGATTCCATTTTGGTCCCTCAACTTCTAAAAGTTTAATTTTAGTCCCTATACTATAGAAAAAGCTTAAAATTGGTCCTTGCAGTTAAACCGCCGTTAGCTTTCCGTCAAAGTCAGATTAAATGTATTTTTTTAATCCCTCCTCACTCTTCTCTCATCTCCGAAGAACGGTCACAAAACCCTTGAAGCATCTGAAGAAAAAATTAGAGATGAAAGGCATTGCGATGATTCTGGGGGTCGTCAACCATGGTTGCCCCATTCCAATCAGAGCATTGAATCGTACGAACAGAGCAGTGAGTCCATGAAAAATGGGAATCTAATGGCATTTCGATTTGTTTGATGACTTATGCTGGCCGAGGTCGGTTCAATGGTGTCGAAGGTGAGAATTAGCACAAAAATGAGATGAAATGATAGGAAGGAGAAGATGAAGAGAGAGTGATTTTAATTTTAAATAATAATTTGGGATCTCACTTGAATACCCACAACAAAACATAAATTACAAAATGAAAGAATAATGGTTGTAGAAAGAAACAAATGAGGATGGAGGCAGAAGAACAACAAATCCAACTCTTTCAATTACAAAGTTTGATTCATTTTTTCACACTCGAATCCAAAAGTTAGAGATGTAGCATTTTACCTTTCAACATATTTGAATACTTTGGGCGTTTTCAACGGGTTGAGTGTTCCATTTTTAGGCAATTCAATGCTTCCAAATTTTACATTTTGCCATTCAGTTTTGAATTTACTCACACTTCAATTTTTTCAGTCAAGTTTAAATCCTCTTTTTATCATATGGGGTTGTGGTTTTGCAATTTCATCCTCGAGTTTTGAACTTCCCATATTTGGGCGTTTCAAGATCTTGGGTCGCCACTAACTTTCCGTCACAAAAAATGTTCAGAATTTATAGGTCCTAACGAAGTTCATTGAAATAGCTAGTTCCGTTCATTGAAATCCAGAAAATTTTTCAAACGAAAGAACGAAGGATGATAGACCAGAGTTGAGGAGGGATTAAAAAAATATATTTAATCTGACTTTGACAGAAAACTAACGGTGGTTTAACTGCAGGGACCAATTTTGAGCTTTTTCTATAGTATAGGGACTAAAATTAAATTTTTAGAAGTTCAGGGACCAAAATGGAATCAAGTCCAAAGTTGAGGGACCAAAATGATATTTTAACCAAATATCTATTTATTAATTTAGTGTTTCGTAATAAAAAAAAATAGTTTTTTTTTGCAAGAGGGTGTCGTGCCCGACATATCACTAGTTGTTTTTTTTTTTAGGAAATCCTTAAAAAATAGGGAAGTGACCATCATGAAATGAACCCATCATCTTATGCACCTCAAAATCCATTTTGACCAATTGAACCACTTCATGATGATTAAACAGGAGTGGCTCAAAAAAATAAAAAATAAAATAAAATATGCCGGGCCGGACATTCCAAGCTCGAGTAAGGCTTGGTCCGTGATTTTAAAGGTCCAAGTTAGTTGGGTCTAAAGTTTCTTATTGGGTAATATACAATTTTGGTCCCTAAACTATCATGCAAGTTTCATTTTGGTCCCTCAACTTTCAAAAGAAGTCATAAACTATCGCTTTTGTTCCGTTTTGGTCCTTCAACTTTCAAAAGTCCAATTTTGATCCTTGAACTTTTAAAAAATTTAAAAATAGTCATTGGGTTCGAAAAAAATTCTTAATCTCGATTAAAAATGATGAGATAGGTCAAAATAATAATAAAATAAATTTATTATCATCTTCTTCGCCCTCTTTCTCACATCTCTCTTAAAGACTTGTGAGTTTCAATTTTAAGAAGAAAAATAAAAATAAAACTTGAAATTTGAAACAAGTGTGCTTAAACTTTTCTCTTCTAATCCTTACTTCTTTTCTTTCTCAACTCTTTCCACTCTCAAATTCTCTGTAATTGATGAGGTACAATACAAGCATAGGATGTTTGACAACGAATATAGTCTACAGTGGTGGGGTTTGTACAACCACGGGTCACGTCAATTCCTTACTTGGTGTAAATTATCATTCTCCAATTTTCTCCCTACTTAAAAAGACTTGTATTATAATTTTGACACCTCGTCACTTTTAACTAAGGTTAAATATTTTTTTCTAACTCAAGGACTACTTCTAAACATTTAAAAAAATTCAAGGTCAAAATTGGACTTTTGAAAGTTTAGGGACCAAAACGGAACAAACACGATAGTTCATGGACTAAAATTGGACTTTTGAAAGTTTAGGGACCAAAATGGAACTTGCATAATAGTTCAGAGACCAAAAAAGTATTTTACCCTTTCTTATTTTAAGGAAATTATAATTGATGAATTATTGTAACAAAATAAGGTTAAATTATCAAACATATTCTTGAACAATAAGGTTTGTTTCAATTATACTTCCGAATTTTAAAAAGTTCCAAAAATATTATTGAACTTTCGAAGACATTTCAAAAATATTCTTATCATTAACTTTGGATGTCGTTAAAGTTTTGTGTAAAAAATACCTACTTTAAAAAGTTTTAAATATGCCATTGATCTTGAAAATATCAAAATCAAACTTTGTCAATAAATTTTAATTTTAAAATTCGCGAGCATCTATAATTAATGATAATTAACATATTAACAATATTTATGGAATGAGTCGGTAGCGTGATTGATTATCTGGTTTGATGTTAATCTATTTTCATTTTACGATCATGGGTTCGACTTTAAAGTTTTCATCTAAAGTTAACGACAAAGTTAATTTTGAAATGTTTTCTAAAATTTAAGGGTATTTTTGAAACTTTTCAAAGTGAAGAGGTATGTTTGAAACAAACTTCATAGTTCAAGGATATGTTTGATAATTTCAACACAAAATAATTATAAATATAATCAAATTTTAAATATTTATATTCATATATAGTCATTAATACATTTTAATATTGTATTATTAATACTCATTAATATAATATTATTTAATATTAATACATAAGATTATGGTTTCTAATTTATTTTAAGAGTAATCATATTTATAATAATTTTTTAAATTTAACTAATTTTGTATTTTTTTTCTCATTCAATAAAAATGTTTAATGATAATTGGGTTTGATTTGAAGGGACTATCATCGTATATGCATCATATAAATAATCTTAAAATATAGATATGCTCGTCAGTAAACACAAAAAAGCAAAAGCATTTTTTAAAATTTTGGAATCCACCATTTTATATGCATCTCATAAATAAAATTAAAATATGAGTGAGTTTATTTTTAGACATAAAAAATAACAAATTTCAAAATGTGAGGACCACCATTTTATATCTTTGTTATAAATAGTATTTTTTTTTTTAATCCAATGTTATAAATAGTACTAAAATGTGAATGATATCTACTTTTATATACAAATAATAATAAAAATTAAATTAATTTTTGGGAGTCATGACCCGTCTAGCTCCCATATATGTCGACCCATGCTTATAAGTCTCTTTGTTTTTTTTTTCTTTTTGATTCAATACATTGAGGATTAGGGAGATCGAACTCGTAATATCATAATTATTAGGTTGTACAAGATGTCGCTAGAGCTTAACTCAAGTTGATTAGTTCCTTTGATTTTTTTAGTCATCCACCTTTAGAGTAATAATTAATGTCTCAGGTTGACAGCACCATATACTTTATTAACAGATTCAATAAACAACGTGTGCAATAAGATGAGTTTATATTTTATTTTAGTAAATAAGGTTACAAAGTTAGTAACCTTTTCGCTCATTACTAACTTTTGATTTGTTCCATTTTCATTGTTGATTTGCTTTTTTTGGATGAATTATAAATTTAGTCCATAAATTTTGAATAAGGTTAGAATTTAGTTCGTATAATTCTAAACACTAATTTTTTGTTTTTATGGTACGAAGAAAATTTAATTTAATTCTTTTTTTTTTTTTTTTAATTTAATTTAATTCTTATAATTTTAAAAATTACAGTTTTTAGTCTTATACTTTGATAAAAATTGTAAAATAGTTTGACGTAAGTATCACTCACGAAGTAAGCACTAACCGATTACTTAACTCACATAATTATTATTGAGACATGAATAACTAACTTCTATCTATTTAATTCTAAACTATTTTTTAAAGTTTATTAAACTATAATAATTAAATTGTTACTCTAAAAAAAATAATAATAATTTTTAAAACATATAAATTAAATTCTAACTAAAGACTAAATTATAGTTTTTCATTACAAAATTTAGAACTTACCCTTTTTATGTTTATATATAGTTCACATTCTCATAGTCAACTTAAAGCCATATTTTTTATTTGGCAATCCTTATGGATTAAAATAAAAAGGTGGAGATGTGTATTTTACTCCACCCAAGTATGTTGTTGTTCAAGTTAATGACAGTATCTTTTTCTTTTTTCTTTTTTTTTTTCAAGGCCAACTAGGAAATATGTCGTAAGATTAAAGATATCTTAGATTAAACTCTAGACTGAAAGGAAAATGTTTTCTCTATATTTTCGCACTCCTTTATATAGAAGGATTACACACATAAATAAATAATAAACATAATACAAATACAAGATATAGTGATTTGAAAGATTCTCCTAGATCTTTCTAGATGGTAAATCATAACCTTCCCAAATATAATATAACAAATATATATTATTAATATAACAATATATATTACTCCTTAACATTCCCTCAAGCGAGTGGGAAGTTCAGCAACCCCGAGCTTGGACCGAAGATATGAGAATTGAGTGTGCGAGAGTGATTTAGTCAAACAATCAACAGGCTAATCAAGAGACAAAATATACCGGACCTGCAATTGGCCCCAAAAGATGTGATCACGGATGAAATGAACATCAATCTCAATGTGTTTGGTGTGAGCATGGAAAACTGGATTCGCAGCTAAAGACCCGACACTAATATTATCACACCACAAGACCGGCGTGGAGGAAAGCTGAATCCGTAACTCAGTCAACAACTGACGAAGCCGGATGACTTCGGACGCGGCATGAGCGAGAGCGTGGTATTCAGATTATGTGCTGGACCGAGCAACTGCAGTTTGATTTTTAGAAGCCCAGGAGACAAGTGTGTTCCCAAAGTAGACACAGTAAGCAGAATCAGACTTGCGATCGTCAAGATTAGAACCCTAATCTTCATCCGAAAAGGCAGACAGAGTCCAGTCAGTCACAGGCTGAATAAGAAGACCTAGATATTTGGTTCCAGACAAATAACGCAAAACTCGTTTCACAGCTTGCCAATGACAGTCTGTCGGGCATTAAAGGAATTGACTCAAGTGATTCACAATATAGGCAATATCAGGTTGAGTGTTAGTGAGATATTGTAAAGCACCCACAGTGCTACGATAAACAAAGGGGTCGGGTAAGGGATGATCTTCGGAAAGAGACATGACCTTTCCTGTCACAGACGGAGACGAAACCGGTTTGACAGTAGACAAATTCAGCTTGAGTAGCAAATCATCAATATATTTTGTCTGAGTGAGGAGCAGGCCAGATGGAAGCACATACACTTGAATTCCAAGGAAGTAACTGAGTGGACCCAGGTCTTTCAAGGCAAAATGGTGATTCAGCAAGGAGATCAAGTTCGAAATAAAGCCAGGATTATTCCCTGTCAGAATAACATCATCCACATAAACAAGTAGAAGTACCGTAGTCATTCCATGATTGTAGATGAACAAGGAGGAGTCAGACCGACTATTTATAAAACCAAAAGACAGCAAGAAAGTCTTCAGGGCATTATTCCATACCCGAGACGCCTGCTTAAGGCCATACAACGCTTTCTTCAGTTTACAAACATAATGCGGAAAAAGAGAATCCGCATATCCAGGAGGTTGTGTCATATACACATCTTCTTCAAGTGTCCCATTTAAAAAAGCATTGTTAAAGTTAAGTTGCTTGATAGGCCAGTCTCAAGAAAGAGAATGTGTAAAAACTACCCGAATCGTTGAAGCTTTAACAACCGGGCTGAATGTGTCAAAATAGTCCACAACGGGATTTTGGTGAAAACCCTTAGAAACGAGACGAGCTTTGTACCTCTGAATGGACCCATCTGGATGCCGTTTAATTTTAAACACTCATTTACACCCAACAACATTTATGGAGGGCGAGGGTGGCACAAGACTCCAAGTATCATTCTGAACCAAGGCTCGAAACTCCTGATCCATAGCATCCTTCCAGACAGGCGTTTGAAGGGCATCATGAACGCGAGTGGGTTATGTGTTCAACCATTTAGAGGATGTAAAGTCAACAACAGAAATCCAAACTTTAGGTTTGAAAATCTCATTCTTGGACCGAGTAACCATCGGGTGAATAGAAGTATCTGTGATAGGCTGAACAGGAGACAGGGCGGAAAGATCACCTTGTCCCCCTAGAGGCGAATACAGAGCAGGATCAGATGGTGGAGAAGGCAAAACAGGAGCAGGGTCAGATGGCGGAGAGGTCAAAACATGACTTACAGAGCTAGGGGCACATCCAGATGAGTCAGAAGTAGGGTCAGATGGAGGAGAGGTCAAAACAGGACTTACAGAGCTAGGGGCACCACCAGACGAGTCAGGAGTCTGCTGAGAATGCACAGGTGTCAAAAGAGGCAGAGCAGCCTGAACCGAGTTGTCCCCACCACCATTCGATAAGGGAGGGATAGTCAGACCAGCAGAGGGGATAACAATAGGTGGAGCATGTGGCCAACCAACTGCAGGAACGGAGCCAAGCCACTGATGTGGTGGTGGACGAACACCAACGTTAGGAGATTCCTAGGCTATCATAAAACCTGTGGCAAAGGGAAATAAACTCTCATTAAATGTGACATGACGAGAAATTATAATCCTCCCAGATGGAGTGAGGCACTCATGACCCTTGTGAATTGGGCTAGGTCCCAAGTACACACATCTCTCTGTGTGTATCTGAAATTTATGAGAATTGTACGGTTGGAGATACGGGTAACATGCACACCCAAAAACCCGAAGTGCTTGGTAGTTTAACTGTCTCTCAGTCACCAACTCAACAGGGGATTTCCCGTCAAGAATAGATGTAGGCATGCCATTAATGAGAAACGCAGAACTAAGGAAAGCCTCCCACAAAAAATGAAGAGGCATAACTGCATGGGCCAGGAGAGTCAGTCTAGTTTCAACGATGTGCGATGTTTCCGCTCTGCAGCACCATTTTGAGCAGACGTATAAGGACAAGAAAAGCGAGAGCAAATACCTTCATCAGCACAAAACACATGAACTTTCGTATACTCGCCACTGTTATCTGATTGAAGGGTTTTGATAGAGCAATTATACTGAGTCTTGACCAAAGCCAAAAAATGTTTAAACGCACTCAAAGTGTCACTTTTAAGCTTAAGAGGATATATCCATACAAACCTACTATAATCATCCAGAAAATGCACATAATATCGATATCCATCCGAAAAGGGAACGGAGGTCGGGCCCTATAAATCAATATGAATTAATTCAAATATACGACATGCACGAGAATCAGACAAAGAAAATGGTTGAGAATGCATTTTCCCACGTTTACAAGCTTCACAAAAAATATCCTTATCTGATAAGTTCTAAAATATGATATTTATTGGATCTAATTTTCCCATATTTAGATTTAATATTGTGGTTGATTTTAGATATTATATCTTATTTAATATATGTGATGAATTGCTAAATTAGTATTTAAATATGTTTGAATTTAGATTTTTAGATTGAATTTAGGAAACCACATGAAAAAGATATTAGGAATAAAAGGAAAAAAAGTTAAAAAAGAAAATTATTATGATTTGGGCTCAATTTAGCCCAAATCTTGCGGAGGGTTTCAAAATTTTAAATATATATATATATGTGTGCCGTAGGTGGAGAGAGGGCATCCGCGAGTTGGAGACCGACGGAAGAGAAGGAGCAGCCGCGAAGGAGAAGAGAAATTGAAGTTTAATTTGGTTTGCTTTGTGTTTCTTAATTATATTTTTATTTTATTTTATTTAGTTAGTTCTTGCTTCTAGTTCGAGGGTAATTTTAATTCAATTGTAGTTTTGTGAGGCTTTGGACCTAATAGATATTTTCTAATTCAAAGATTATTTGTTTCTTGTTCTTATTTTATGATTGATTTTTAGCAAATTGAATTGACGACTTAATTTGTTACCAATTGATTTTTGCTATACATGACTTTGTGATAATTTATTATTTCGAATGACCGTAAATTGTAGCAAAGGGTTGACTCATGTGTGTGTGATTGTGGCTTTTCCAAATTACATAGCTTGCATGATAGGCTCTAGGGAAACAAATAAACAAAATTAATTAATTTTATAGTCGTCTCGGTTAATTAATTTTGGTTTGGTCGTTCTCATAGATTTTAATGCTATTGTTTAATTGGCATGGAACGCTATCGACAACCCTGCCAAATTTGGCGCCGTTTATTGAAAATGGAAAATCAAACTTATTAATCAAACACTGCAAAGTTTTATTTGAAGGATGTCCGAAGCGTTGATGCAAAACAGACTTAGAAACAACGTTTATCGAACTACTAGCAGGAAAAGCAGAAACATAACATACTAACGAATTACTTCCGAGCTTGAGAGGGTGTACTGACTTGTCACTCAATAATCTTGTTGCGTTCCCATGTTCAACTCTATACAAGCCATCTCTAAACTCCCCTTGCAGCACTACCTTGCCCCTATGAGTATCCTTCATATAACAACAACAACTATGAAATTCCAAAACCACTTTATTATCATGAGCAAGCTTAGATACATTGATTAAGTTTTTAGCAATATTAGGCACGCATAGTACATTTTCAAGTTTAAGAGTACCAACATTAGTAGTCAAATAAAAAGGTCCGACATGCGTGATTAATAATCTCTCACCGTTACCAACAGTTACAGTTTCGTTACCTCCATATTCAGCATAGGTCATGTTGTTGTAGTCAGATGTGACATGATTGGAGGCCCCACTGTCCAAGTACCAGTTTGAGTCTGCTACAGTCTTAGGATTTGCAACAAAAGGATTTGAGCTCTGTTGAGTATGAAAGACCTGTGGGAAAGCGGACCCGTCACCACCCGACGAGGTAGTCGGGGCATATTGACCATGAATTTTTTTTTGAGCATTTGATTGGTGCTGTCCACCATAATTTTGCGCGCCTCGTTGTTGATTTGGCCTAAGCGACCACAAACATAACACATAGTTCTACTTAGATTATAAGCATTTCCTCGACCGCGACCACGACCACAGCCTTCCCTATGAGATTGTTGTCCTCTACCATTATGGTTTATAGAAGGGCCTTGAGTTTTTGACCATTGTGGTGTGCCTTCTCGTACATTAGCTATGTTAGCCGAGACAGACTGATTAAATGAAGCTGTTTTGTGGGAGTTCTAATGTTCAATCCTTTTCTCAAACATTAGGAGTTCTGTCTGGAAGGCCATACCAGGTGAGATCGGCCCGTCCTTGCGCGCTTGCTACTATAGCATTATAATCTTCATCAAGTCCCAACATTGGGCTTCCTGCAAGCTCTAAATTGTCTCCATGGGTTTTCATAACTCTCAAATAATCAATCATCTTTTGAGAGCCTTTTCGGCATTGTTGAAAAGTTTGACGGAGATAATCCTCCACAACTCTTGACTGTGCACCAAACAATGCTTGAATAGCGCTCCAAAGTTCATGAGCAATTTTACAACCCATTACTTGGGTGGCTACCTCTTGTGTCATAGAATTATATAATCACCCTAATAGTAATTGGTCTATAGCAACCCACGAATCATGTGGGTCATTCAACGGAGTAGAATATTGACCCAACGAAACATCATACATAGGTAACGAGGTTTCTGAAAAAATACCTTGATTTATATCAGAAAAATTGTGCATTAAGCTCCCAAAACCTAAAAATTGACCTAAAGTAGGACCCACATGTGTGGCTGCTGCAATACAGCCCATGCACCTCCTGGAAAAGATGTGCCGTTTGACACACCTGCACCTGCTGAGACGACGCTAGTGCCGCCTGCACTGAAAATGCTTGCGCCTGAAGTTCTGTCTCCGCTTACGCCTACTGAGGAGATCGTTGTGGTCTCTGATGAAGCTGCCTCTGCTGCTGTGAGGACCGCCTGTCCCTGCGGCAGGCCTGACGCTCGTGTCAGGCCACTTACGGCTGCTGAGGGATGCAGCGCTGCTGTTCCCGATGACGCAGTTGCCTCTCTTCTCCCATTTGTGGCTGGAAAAATAATTTTTGGAGGGCACAAATCCTCTACACTCAAATGTCCCATCAGTCTTTAGGCTCTCAGGAAAGGCATAGCTAAATTTTGCCATGATAAAAAATTATAACGATCCAATTTTATGCTAGTTATTTGACTAAGAACTTGGTTTAACGGTGGAGTGCTAAACCTAGGGGTTGTAGTAGCCATGGAATAATTTGAATAGGTTGGCCATAGATGAGCTCCGATACCAAGATAAACTCTAGACCGAAAGGGAAAGGTTTTCTCTATATTTTCACACAATAAAATATACACAAATTGTATCCTTTATATAAAAGGATTACACAGAGAAATAAATAATAAACATAATACAAATACAAGATATAGTGATTTTAAAGATTCTCCTAGATCTTTCTAGATGGTAAATCATAACCTTCCCAAATATAATATAACAATATATATTACTCCTTAACAATCTTAACTTGTTATGAGCGTGCCTTGGTCCAAATAGTGAATTATGATAAGTCAGCTATCTAATTCAGCGAAAGTGTAAAAAAAAAAAAAAAAAAAGGAGAGAGAGAATTTAAGCAACCTTGTAGAAATGATGATGAATATTAATCTAGGAGCTCACCTTGATATGCCCTTGTAAAATAATAGAGATAAAAATGCTCTCTTTTGGTTTATCAAGGGGGAGTTTGGAGAAATGCCTTCAATTTTGGAGAGGTAAAATGCTTTTTAGAAGGAGAATGAAATATGATCAAAGCGTTGGCTAAGCTATTCCTACCTATATAATGAGTTGATTTAGATTGATCAAATCCTTCGATAAAGATTTGTAGAACCTTTGTGCTCATTTTTTGTGGGGGAAGAGGGGAACAAGAGGAAAATGCATTAGAAGAGTTGGAAGAAGTTGAGTAATAGTGAAGGGGAAGAGGGTTTGAGATTTAGGAAACCTCAATTTCAACCAAGCCTTATTAGCTAAGTATAATTGGAGAGTCATGAAATTTTCAGATAGTTTTCTAAGTAGAGTCCTAAAAGGCAAATACTTTAAACATGAAGATTTTTTGAACGCCAACTTAGGGAGTGGTCTCCTTTTGGCTTTGAGAAGTATTGTTTGGAGTAGAGAACTATTCAAGGAAGGGCACAAGTGAAAAATATGGAACGAGAGAAAAGTCTATATTGACTTCTCCCTCGAAAAGTAAAGCTAGTGATGTTATATGGAATAACCTTTGGAATAAGTGGGAAAGATTGTATTGGTCTTATTGGTGTTGGTTGAATGAAGTTGGTCTTTCTAAAAAAAACAGAAAATTAAAATACTAAAAACAAAAGGTAAATTATAGAAAATACCCTTATATTATGGTGTTTTGTGTAAAAAATTATCCATAAACTTTGAAAAGTTTCAAAATTGTCCCTCAACTTTAACAAATTTTTTAAAAATAGATGGAAACCATCAAAATTTGGTCTCGAATATAAGATGTTTAAAAAATACCATTAATCTTGAAAAATAAAAAATAATGATGAAAATGTCAAAGTTTTGTTTCAATAATATTATAGATATTTAATTGTGCTTGTCAAAGACAAATTTGTATTTATAACTTTGTGAATACTTGAACACAACTCTTTCTCAAAATATTCCTTTATATTCCAAAATTCATAACCAAATGACTATGAGAGGAGTAACACATATGTAGGACAATTGTGAGATCGATCCTCGGGTCGATCTTGAATCATATCTCAATTTCATTTTTATTGGACTGATACCGATTTGAGCTTTCTGGGCTCTAATACCATATTAGAGAATATGTGGTTGCACCTCAAAATCAATTAACAATGAGGGAAGTTTATATCTCTTATAAATGCTTATAAGACTCCACACTTTTCCACTAGTAGAAATCGTGAAAATGATGATCGGCGAGACGGTCATCATTTTACAATTATGACCGGCTAACGACAGTCATGAAAGACAAAGTCATCGATGATGATCGATGACTGGAGTCTGCCAGCCGGTCACGGATGTCAAACGATGACCCGCTGGGAGCCAGTCATCGAAGATGATCGATGACACACGCCCTGCCGATCATCGATGACTCGCGCGAGTCATCGATGACAATAGAAAGATTTTTTTAAAAAATAGCTCGTGTGGGGCTAAAATAATAGTATTTTGTTTGTTTCTGTGGTCCCCGTATCCTGTTTTATTTCAAATTAGAATATTATATATATATATATATATTATCGGCCAGTCATCTTTGAGCCCGTCATTAAAAGTCACTATACCTAAATAAAAAAAAGGGGATTGTGATGATTTATGCACAACTTAGCTTTGAGACCATTATTGTACACCCATCATCACAATCCTTTATCCCTAAAGCATGCATTTCGAAAGAAAGTATAAAAATTCGGCAGCATAACGGCGCAATAGTAAGAATCCCAAAAAATTAAAACACCTGTAACGAAGATACAAAATATATATATATATATATATATAAAGGGACATTGTCCCGTCAGATACAACAAAATAAATAATTAAAGGGGACCTTGTCCCGTCATATACAAAAGATCAAATCTATACAAATCTACAAATCTATATCTACAAATCTATACAAATCTACAAATCTATAAATCTAGTTCTCAAATGGTTGACAACAAAGTTTGCCCATTCGATGCGTACCTCATCTATCTCTTCTTGAGTGAATGGCTTCATGTTCATGTCGAACGACGTACAAAACAAACAAAAGGTTAAGTACATAATATTCACAAAGTTTGGACAATATATAAATAATCAAACTTACGAG
>JBBMEF010000014.1:8310083-8321377 GCA_037832685.1 Sicyos baderoa | reverse complement strand
GTTGGATTTTTTGTTTTAAGGTAACTCTTTATAAGGGCCCGTTTCTTCCACCATCCGAGACCACGAACATTCCAAGAAAGGATGATCATTGATCACTATAAGACCCGATTCTATGAGAAGATGATGCTTTGTGTTTTGTCTTGAGGTTGGAGTGGAGGTTTTGCAGTTCTCTTAATCCCTTGGCTTTCTGTTTGTAAGCCTTGGAGGTTTTATACGTACTAGGAATCGGCATTAGACACAAATTATTTTTCGCCAAATAGGGGAAAAGAATAGAATTAATAGCTTCGTCATCATCAGACTCATCATCATCCCTCAATTCTGTTCCATCCCTAGGTGTAGTCGGAAGATTTGTTGATGCCTGGTGGTTTTGTGGATGCTCAATACAAAGAGGAATTGGAGAAGAATCCAAAGGTTCAGGAAAAGATGGATCATCAACAACGGCAGATTCATAAACCTGTACAGCTAGATCATTTAGATGTTTTTCAGCATAGGAAGAATTTCCAGGTGAAGAACAATCTTCCTCTGTTTCAGAGTAAGTATTGGGAGTGTTGGTAGAGAATTTGGTTCCAGTAATCAAGCAAGTTTTTTTATTGTTGATAATGATATTCTTTTTCAAGCCCCCCGTGACAGAATGGTGAACAGATGAAGAAGGATCACAGCTGGTGTTGGAAGTATGGTCGATAGGTTTTGGTATAAGGTTGTTTTTTTGGTGAGCTAAGGCGGATGAAAGGTCTTTGGTTTTTGGGATTTTAATGGGTAAAGTCGATAGATTGGTTTTGGCTAAGGCAGAAGATAGGTTTCTGGTTTTTGTGATTTTAATGGGTAAAGTCAAATTCTTGGCTAAATGATTATTTGGATGGTGGGATGTGGAAAGTGTGGGTTTTTTTATGTTTAAATTGTGGGGTCCATGAACAGTGTGTTCATTAAATGAAAAATCAATTTGGGGGCTGTTAGTACGAGAGAGAGAAGGGGTAGCAGTGATTTCTTCACCATTCTGTAGCAATTCCATCTTTTCCGCCTGCGACGCCTCTTCCTTTTCTGACTTCTGATGGCCATCTCGGTTCACGCTTAAATCCGCTGGGTAAAAGGTTGATTTTTTTACAGAAAAAACCGGTGGGTTTTCCGGCTGTTGGTCGATTTCAGATGATCCGGGCAACGGTTGAGGAGGGATTTGGCCATGGATTTCAGACTTGTGACCCGCGATTTGTGCTTCTTTGAAGAAGGGATCGATTCTAACCACCACAGTGCTTCCAGAATGAGTAGGGATGGTAACGAACTCAGGGATGAAGCCACAACTGTTCTGTTTCACCTTAATCATAACCTCCAACATGTTCAGCCGAGAAATAGTCTGTTTTGCGATTTCCAAAAATCCGCCACATTCATCTCCAATGGATTTAAAAATATTTTCATTCCATGCGTCGACCGGGTAGTTTAAAATCTTGATCCAACCTCCATAACAAGGAACCACAGGGTCCATAAAAAGGTTTTCATGACTCCAAGGATAGAGCTTGAGTTTGAACTTACCAACAGTGATACAATCTTCAACAAGAGAAAGAGAGGCAGCAAGGTCTGAGTCTTCAACAGATAACAAGGCTTTGTCTGGTGAAAGAGGACTAATGGCTGTTGAACCGGCAACCTCAAGTCTGAAGGCTGTAAGAATCTCACCCCATTTTTCATGAAAACGCTCTCTTTGGATGATGATCGAACGTGAGAAATCAGTTGGGGGAAAAACAGAGGATGGGGGAAGAAAAAAGGAAGGAGAGGAAACAGAGGATTTGGTTCCAGCTGAGATATTAATGGGCCTTTTTTCCGAAATAGAGCTTTTTCCGTGATTAAAGCGGGGTGGATGAGGAGGAAGGGGTTGATGATTTGAGCTCTGTCCTCTTTGCTCCAGTTGGTAGCCGGTGAAATAACAACTTTCTTGTAGGAAGGCAAAGGTGCATTAATGGTGGATGAAGATGTGGGGCTAGAATTAAATGCCTGTATGGCAGCATGAAAATTCTTCCATCCCATTCTGTCGATTCCCACTGGTATAACAAGTCTGTAGTGACCCCCACTTTTGCACAATTTAGTAAGTTCAGCTGTATGGCCATTTTTGTTGGAGGTTTTCTCAAGCCAAAAAACATCTTCATCAACTCTCTTGTTTTCAAAAAACTTGTGATTAAAAGCACAGCTACAAAGTTTTTCAATACTTTTCAAGAACCAAAGGTAGATGTCCATATCAAAAGACAAGGAGAATCTCTTGCCGAAGGATGATTCTGTGATTCTGAAGTGGCCCCGGATGTCTGGGTCCAGCTCTATCTTGAAGGATTTCCGGTCGACTTTGACCGTCTGGGTGTTGTACACCATGATGTTGATCAGAAGATGGATAGGTGGAGGTCATCGGAGGATGGTGATGGTGTTGGGTAGGTCGGGCAAAGGAAGATAGGAAGAGGTTGGGAGGAGAGAGGAGAGAGCATTTTTTTTTTTTTTTTAAGAAAAAAAAAAAAAAAAAAAATCGATAGATACCTACTTAACCTTATTATTTTTAATGGTGGAATTTCTAAATACTGGTGTTGGTTAATATAATTAAACTTACCCCAAACACCACCAGCTTAAGCTTTTGGGTTAATTGGTGGTTGAACATAATTCAACATGGTATCAGAGCAGGAGGTCTTGAGTTCGAATCCCTGTCAAGTCGTTTAATCCCCAATTCAAATTAAATTCCACTTGTAGGGCATTTCTCAAACCGCCAACTTAAGCTTTTGGGTTGATTGGTGGTTTAACAACGGGAACATTTTTAGTAGTTTCTACATGGTTTGAACCCATAGCCTTGTGAGTTTGTTGCCTTGCTTCTAAATCGTATTGTTGAACCAACACATTTCTGGTTACAACCTTTTATATTGTAAAGGTTTTAGGACCCCACTTTAAGATAAATTTGTATTGTTATTGGCAGGTCCGTCACTTCTTACTTCTTCTCTGTCAATTTGTAAATCACATGGAGGTAACAAGATTGCCCGTCTACATCCCATCACAAGAAGAAAAGGATGATCCTAAGCTTTATGCCAATAATATCAGAAGGCTAATGGCCAAAGAGGTATGCTTTCTCGGTCGTTGCACTATGTTCTTTTTTTTTTTTGATATCCATGACTGTCCGAGCCAGCTTGCGTGCACCTCGACTAATGTCACCGGGCATACCGCCTGACCCTACAACATTTGGATGCCAAGGAAACCTGTAGGAAATTAATTCTTAGGTTGGTGGCCACCATAGATTGAACTCATCACCTTATGCACGCCAAGACTTTCTTTGACCAATTGAGTCACTCCATGATGGTTGTTGCACTATATTCATTTAGGAGAGTGATCAGAGATTTTCATTACACTTGGAGACCTATCTGAGTCGTCCCCTTTAAATATTTTTGCGGCCCTAATTGAGTGCGATGTGCTGGATAAGTTATGGCGGCTGTTTTTATGTGCAGGGAAATATGCTGCTATCGGATATCGGGCTGCCGGAGAAGCGTGTTTATCTTGCTGCTCTGAATGGTAATAATAACATCCGTAGTGTTTTGCATCAGAAAGACGACTGAATTAACTAGTTCGAGTCGAGTCTTAGTTTGTCCAGGTTTATGCACTGTTTATGATGGGTGGAAGTTACGCGCCCGCCCATCTATGCTAGAAAGTACTTGGGTGCGTTTCTTGGCCTGTACCTCATAACACATAAATACTTGAATTGAGTAGAGATTTTTTCTTTATTTTTTTTTTTTTTCTTTTGGTATGAGCATAATGTAACATTATGTTGTTGCCTGGACTAGAATTTTTATTGTTTTGGGAATGAAAATGAAAGAGTGGACAAATTTGAACATGTGAAATTGGGTTGAGAAAGCAAGCAACTGAGGTGTCTCTCTTTGGTGTTCCTGCAGGTCTACCACGCCAATGCTAATTTGGGATGTCATCTTCTGTAAATTCTTGTAGATGATAATTATACGGAAAACACCCCACCACCACCACCACCACCACCACCATCCTCGTGTGCCAACTCAATTCATTAACTTAATATCGTCTCGAATAAACTTGTTTGTATGATTCTTTTTTCTTGGGGATTGTCATTTTCCTTTTTCTTCAGTAGCTTGTGTGCATCCATTTGAGTCTCTCTCAACATGTCTAGGACTTCACCTCACCATAAGTTGCTTGAGAGAGTCATGACACCCTGCAGGCTGAGCTTCCATCTCGAAACGTCGCTCGCCTGCGAATATCGTCGTCGGGTTTTGACCATTTTCTTCGGTAGAGATATTTGATTCAGTTAACTTCTTTTTCTTTCTCCTATAAACACATGATCATCACTGCTATTGTTACTATTTACCAAAAACAAGTGATAGTAGTAAAGGAAAAACATAGGTTGAAAATCAAGCAAATTTAACTCTCTTTTTTCTTTCTTTCGTCGTATTGCTTTAACACCGATGCAATAGTGGTTGGAAATTCAACCTAAAAGAATCTATACAAAAATGATGTCTAAATTATTGAGACTTCACTATGTGCCCCTAAATCCAAATTCCATGTCTCCCTCATGTTCTCAAATGTCTCTATAAATTGCCTTGAAATTGAAAAATGAAAAGGACAATAGCTTTTGGACAATACCAATCAGTTCGGGGGCACACTTACAATTTCATGTCCGCTTTCAATCAATTGGGCAGATCAGAGTTATTTTTATTATTTCTGTTTTTATACAAAGGAGTGATTGGATTTAGGGGTTGGGAGAGGAGAGGAAGATGTCCCAACCTCGTCTTTGGTTTTTGGACATGACAACCTCTCTCAATTTCTCTTCAACTTCTTCTCACATTCCATCAAATTTATTTAATTCAATCATATTTCAAACCAAACTTCATTACAATAAAAAAAATTAATATAAAATAAAAAATATTCTCTCTTAAGCACTAATCTCCAAAAAGTTTTTTCAACATTTCCTTTCTACCAACATAAATTCTCACAAAAGTTTTTTCAACATATCCTCTCCAAAACACCAATTCTCAAACAAATACTTTATCTTTTCAAATCACTCCACTTCCTCACCTCTCTCAAACTTCAATATCCAATCACGCCTAGGTGTTTGGATGAGGGTTGAATGAGTTAGTTTTAGGAGTTATTTTGAATAGAAAATTGAGTTTTTTGTAATAGTTCGTTTGGATGTAGATTTTTATGAAGGAATTGCAATAAAAAAAACTCGTTTGGATTTAATATTTTGGAATGAAGTAGACAATAGCTTGTTTAGATATGGATTTAAAATGAAGAGTTATTTTGAGTTATTAAAAATGAATAGTTAAAAATAAGTTTTTTTAGTAGTTAGAAGTGAATTATTAGAAATGAGGAGTTATTGAAAAGTTAGAAATGATAAATTGTTTTGAATAGTTACAGTAACTCATATATGATTTTTTTGATGAGTAGTAAGTAAATGTTGAATATAAATTCTCTTTAAAATGGACAAATAAATATCCCTAAAGGGTCCATGATTCCAACATATGAATTCATTTAGAGGATAGGTTGAGCCCCGCTTTGATGAGTCTCATTGTATTGAGGACACAAAAGATAATATATATATATATTTTGAAACAATGAAATAAAGATTTTAAGCCTACAATAGTATAGTTTTTTCGTTGGAATCCCTCCCCCCTAATTATAGTTAACTGAAAAAACAAACATTTTAGGCCCCGTTTGATAACCATTTGGTTTCTTGTTTTTTGTTTTTCAAATTTAAGCTTATTCTCTCTCAAATTTCGTACAATGTGCTCCATCATTCCTACCATTTATTCATCTTTTTTTAAGAAAGTAGGAGAATACTAACCAACTTTTAAAAACAAAAACAAACTTTAGGAAGCTATTTTTTTTTGTTTTTAAAAGTTGGTTGGTCTTTCCCTACTTTTTAAGGAGAGATGTATACATGGTAGAAATGATGAAACAAATTGTATGAAATTTGAGAGAAATAGGCTTAAATTTGAAAAACCAAAAACAAGAAACCAAATGGTTATCAAACGGGGCCTTAAACTTTGGATGTCGTTTCTCGGATTTGAAGTGCACTATTGTCTTCTTTGCGCTTGTATTATTAATCTTTGAGATTTCTATCCCTTGAGCTTGTTGATTTAAGAGTAATGACAATTAATGAATGACATCCAAGTTACCCTCAACAATAACAAGAACTATAACAAGAACTAAATAGAATTAATTTGATATAAATATCACAGTTCAAACAATAAGGGTACATTTGAGACCACACTTGAATTATTATAAACGGATAGATTATTATTACAACAGAGGATGTAATAATAGGGAGATTGTGATTTGTGTTTGAGGTGCCGATTATTATAATACAAAGTTTTATTATAACATGTTGATTGGTTATTATTGTTGGAACAGGGAGTTATGAGTTAAACGTTATTATAACTAATGGTACAAACACGGATTGAGTTATTATAATCCAACCTAACCCACCCTTAAACGTCCTCTAAAATTTTAAATAGCGGGGTGGGGGTTGTTTGTAGTGACAGAGGGAAGCATGGTAAGGATCATTCATTGATACCAACCATAAACATACATACATTTACACTGCCAGGCTAGTACTGGTTTATCATCTAACAGAGATTTGCTTGCATATCTACTCAGCAAAAGCTATCTCCCAACAAATTATGTGAAATCAAAAGAAAAAATTCCCTTCTCTTCCAAGAGAAAGATATTTAGAACAAACAAATTTTCTCACCTATCCCCTTTGAGGCATGAGAGTTCACTGATGGACGACTTCTTCGACTCACAGTCATTTATCAATGGAGACCGTATAAATAATGAGGATGCAGATAGCTGCTTCTGCTGATTTGATATCGTCGACAAGCAACCGAAAGAACCTCTCAGCTTCATCCTATCGATCTTGCATGATGGGTTCGCAGGATCGTGTCTTACAGCAGTTAGTCTAAGGGCCTCAGGAAGTATGCAACTACAAACAGAACCTGTAATGTTGATCCTTTTTAGTCAATCTTTTGGTGGAACCCAAATGTCATAATGCCAAACTAGTTTAAAAGCAAGTGGCAATTTGCAGAAGGTTACTAATTAAATTGCAAAATAAATAGAACTATTGAGAATGGATGTATTACAATAGTATATGTTATGTTAGATGTTATGTTCTTATATCTAATGAGAATTGTGTTGTAGCTGGATTTCTTTTGAATCAAATCAAAAGAATGAGCATTCACAGATCAAATTCAGCGGTAAGATCACTTTAAAGAAGGATAGAAAAGGTTACCTATTTTAGCCAGTCGATTTACCCATTTTGGAATTGATTTCTCAGTCAACACCTTACATACGTCCTTGGAGAAATGATTGCAGTTCTTAACAATGAGGTGATATGTATCGCCGTAGTAGCTCGAAGAGTGTTGCTCCACGAACTCTCTGACTTCATGAGGATCAAGGCTGGTCGTGCCAATCAATATTGACCGCCTAAACTTGAAACCCGGGCATTTTCGAGGTGCGACTTCAAAAACGCCACTGGTTGGATAGTCATGAGCTCCAAATGCATATTCTACACCATGGACTGCATAATGCAAACATTTCACACTCAGAAAGAAAAAGAATCACAATTGGTTTTGTAATTTCAAAAGATATGTTTGTGGCATTACCTTCTACACCAGAGTGAAAGATACCAAGGCCTGCCCAATAGAAATATCCATTTGTAGGGGTTAGGTCATATACATTTAGATAAACTGGCGTTCTGCCCGGACTACATTTTCCTTTCGAACGAGGGAGATCGGATTTCAATTTCTTGGATCCAAACTTTAATTTCATTCTGTTGACAAAGAAAAACCAGAATTCAGCTGATGTATCAATGCAACCTGTTACATGGACAGAAGCAGAATATAAACAACCAATATGGGAATGTACAAAGACAGATAATGATAGATTCAAGATATTATCCTTAGAAGGGTGATGGCCTTTTGTCTAACATATGAATGTCTCTTTCTTGACCCCTCAAGATGCATCAAAACAAAACTGAGAATATCACCTAATCAACCAACTATTTGTAGGATAACTAGTACCTCACAGAAAAAGGAGGTTTCAATTTCAATAAGGTCATGAACCCTTGATGTCTATGAATACTCAATAGAAATCCATTTCATTGATAATATGAAATAAAGAAGTTCCTTTCCTATGGGATTACAAATTCCAAATAGATCTTACAACCAGTATCAAGACATGAACTGGAACAGCTTATAAGCTTAATGCTTATAGTTCGACACGAAGGTCAGACCAGTCCACCGATCCACTCGATGCAACATTTTGATCAAAGTACAAGGAAATCCGAAAAAAAGATATAAATGAATATAGAAAATAATGTAGCTATGTTCTCCAACGGAACATCAAACACCAGACATTTTATTATCAACACTCCTAAAAGCTACAATTCACATATTGTTTACACACTGTCAAGGCAACCACATTGTACCTTCAAAATTTCAAAACTGAAATTGGAATTGGTTTCTTTCAAAGCCAGACCCATGCAAAAAAAACTACTTAATCTTGAACTAGTCCATACAAATTCCCCAATGGTTAATCCTGGAAAGAGACAAGATCCCAGTAAAGTAGCAGGACTAGGTGCTAAATCTTAAAACTAGAACAAAATGTATGAAATATTTCAAACAAGCAAATGTGTGTCATGAAATCAACAACAAAAGAAACAATCAATCACTAGGCAGTTGGTAGAAGCTGCGACCAATTCTTCAATTCTTGAACGGTGAAAAGAATTTTTTTTGAAAAACGGGAAATCGGAGCTGGGGTCCACTACAAGCAGGATAACGAAGGCCGTCCCTAGGCCAGGCACCGGGAGACATGGAAAGAAGGGTGAAAAAGAATTGGTAACATGAAATTCAGATCTGAATGGCAATAACCAAAGTGGGCAGCATTAATAGTAAAACCCATGTTCAAAAGAGGATCAAGAAAACAGGAAAGCAAGAAATGGAATTGCAAAAACACAAAAAACAGAAACAAAGCCATAAATAAAGAAAACCCATGTGAGAAAATGAGAGAAAAAGAAAGAACTCACGGTGATTGGGAGAAGATCGAAAAGAGAGAAACCCAGAAGAAGGCGGAGAGGGACCGGAAACAAGGCTTGGAATCCTCGTTTGGCCGCCTCTCGCTCTCTCTCTCTGTGCGTGCGCTCTCGAGCAAACAACAACAATGGAAGAATTATTATTATTACTATTATTATTTATTATTAATATTAATATTATGGAAAGGAAATGAAAGGAAATGGAAGAACACAACAGAAAACAGAGGAAGAAGAAGAAGAAGAAGGGAGCAAACAAGAAACCAAAACCAAACAATATTATTCAGTAATGGCGACCCTAACGGTATGGGGTGGTGGATTCATTGATTCACTTCGATCCGGTTTACCAGTTTTTGCCATCCAATTATATAATTCATTCTCTTATTAAATAAACCAAATTTATATTCCATCGATAATGTGCATTACTATTAGTTAATTAGATTAATTAAACCACCACATTTGTCACTCGATCACAATCTCTAGGAGATAGAGGTATTTAAGTTGACGGTTTACGAAATACCTCTATATGAGAACGCGATCTGAGGGGTCACTTGATTGAAGGTTGTGAGGTCACTTTATGCCGCCTCGAAATAATGTGATTATGTTTTTAGTATATGAATTTGATGATATCCTATTTCAAAATAGTTAGTGAGAGAAAGATTAGTGTCAACTAATCCTACGATTTCCACTAAAAACTTGCATCGTGAGATCTTAATGGAGCTACTTATTGACCGTTTGGCCTTTTCCCTATGGTAAGTGTTCGTTGGGGTCAATATCAGGGCGAATTCCCTAAAAGGGATGAGTCTGTGACTTTTGTTGGCAATTGACTACTCCTACAATGACACTTATTTGAGAAAATGTCACTTGGTGGGCTACACTTTCAAGGGACGAGTTAAGGTTGTTTTCCAAATCTTAGATCGAAAAATGGTAACTAAGAATCATAAGGGTAAGAGTTATCCTGGTATTGGTTGAGATAATCTCACGCTTGAGAGGAACACTTGACCTATCATACAACGAAATTTGCTCTAAACCTTTTGCAGTTCTACCATTACATTAATTTTATACTTGTAGGATTTTTTTGGGATTTTAAACTTGATAAGTGTTTGAAAATCAATACACATAATGCTAAAAACTTAGATAATGTTAACTGTCGATTCAAAAAGAATGATTTTATACTTTGTAATCAAACAACATGCCCAAATCACTACTCTTACCCGCCTGTTTATATTTTATATTTATTTTATTTTAATTTTTAATGTATATATACATAAAAGTATGAATATTTTTTTTACCAAATTCAATATCTAGATGAAAATTAATAAATGTGTTTTTTATTATTAAAAGTTAACTATTGTTTTAAGATGGATTAAAAGTTAACTATTTGACCCATGTAAATACTATATGTCATTAACCTGCGTTGCAGTATCGATATTATATTGTAATTATCAAAGCGATGAAAAAAATATTTTAAAAACATTGGATAAAATTTGTCTGTGTGTTCAAAGTGTACATATCAATATAAAAAAATGTGAGGAGTAAATTTGATATAAAACCTAAAATAATCTTAATAAAAATTATGATTATTATCACTTACATACTTACAAACTTGCCACGCATTTTGACATAGATTACATGGAATCTCCTAGTTCTAACTTAATCTATGAGATTTGGTAAAAATATATCGTAAATATATTTAAAATGATGAAAATCTAAATATTAATATTGTAGATATCTTTGCATTTTTTTTATATTCAAATAGAAGATTACATATGACATGATTGTAATTTATAGTGTGGCTTAAGGGGTAAAATCGTCCAAAAATGATTTTACCCCTAAGCCATACTTTAAGGTAATATGATATATTGATTGAATTGAGATTTAAATTAATAATAATAAATGGAGAATAATTTCTCACGGGAAATCCGATCCACACAAAGAGTTTGCACGTAATCCTAGTCTCCTGTACTCGCAAAATTTAAAGAAAAATTTCGTGGGAATGAGAATTAAAAAGAGTAACGAAGATGAGGACAATAAAATCATTCACGCCTTACCTCATGAACATTTCTAATTAGACATTAAAATTGTTGATGCATAAAGTGAGAGGTGAGACCAAAAAGAGAAATGATATGTGAACTCCAAAGACATCTTAGGGAGCTTAATGTGTTAGAAAGTATAAAGATAAATCCTAGATTTATCCCTAGATTTAGTAGATTTGATAAGTTTGAATATCGTAGAT
>JBBMEF010000014.1:8296224-8309983 GCA_037832685.1 Sicyos baderoa | reverse complement strand
ATGAAACAAACTTAGTATCCTTAATAAAGACTTTGCATGGTTGTTGGACTTCTTCATGAGCTAATTCTAGGTTCTTTGTGGGGATATTAAGTTAGAATATTGATAAATAAATAAAACTTTAACAAGGCGCACGCCTTAGCCCGAGGCAAAGGCGTGCAAGGTGCAAAATGGCGAGGAAAGGCGTGGGCCTGATTGAAGGAGCTCGCCTTAGCTATGTTAGAGGCGCAATACTCGCCTATGTGCAAGGCGATGGCCATAGGCGAGGAAAGGCGATGGCCTTGAAAACACTGACTGTAACAAGCTGCAAGCTACTAGAAAACAGAAATAGATACTAGGAATGTTTTGGAAAATAGATATCTACTTATCTTTTAGTTTGTTTTCGTGAATGGATTGTGATTTCCGGGATCCAAATGTGGTTCTTAAGTATTTCCGGAAATAATCATCATGTCCTAATGTTCAAGAGTGTCATATATAAAGGTGATGATGGGTTTAATCCATGGCACCTACCATGTAAATAATTTTCTATGGGTTTCCTTGACATCCAAATGTTGTAGGATCAGGTGTTATGTCTCGTGAGAATAGTCGAGGTGCGTGTAAGATGGTTCGAACACTCGTGATTTAAAAAAATAAATAAAATTCCTGAAACATACACCTTATCTTAGCAGCTCCTGAACATCACCAAAGCATGAACTTTTCATTGAGAAAAAAGAAAAAATATCCAAGGGCATCCAAAAAAACAAGCACACAACAAGAACCTCAAAGAAAAACTTTCAAAAAAATAGTAAAGAAACTAATGTACCACTAAATGCACTAATGCGAGGACAACACTGATGAAGAATGTCTCTGAACACAGTTCATAGGGTTGATTCTTCTCCGTAAGACTTGCGAAGCCCAGAATTTTCGATATCGTCTTTATTAGGATATCATATAATAGATTAGATACAATAGATGGATGGAAATTCAAACTAAGAAAAAATCTCTTAGAGGCGAGACGTGTCTAGATCACCGATCTATACGTTGGTTGTTCATCGCTTCGGTTTTATGTCCCCTCACTCGTGTTCTCCATGATCGCTATACTCCAAATTCCATAGCACCCATGTTCTCAAAATTTTGCCTGTAATTGAAAAGGACAAGGGCAATTGGACGATGCCAATCAGTTCAGGGCACTCGCACATTGGATTTTCCCTTTTCTTTTTCTTCTTTTTAAATTATTGACACTCCTCACTAACAGTAGCCACAGCCAGTGAAAGAAATTCCAAATAGCTATCAAACGGAGTTTGAGGATTCGAACCCTGATTAGATACATGTCGATGATCTTCTTACTTATTTCGCCTTACCCTCTCTTTTGATATCATGGATTGACGAACATTTTTGCTATGGATTTGTAGTTTGAATTAATACATTTTATTTATGATGATTTTAAACAATATTCAAAGATGAAATAGATTGATCTTCATCTCACTCCATACTCATTGGATCAAACATTTGCTTTATTTTTAGATATATGTTAGATGGAAAATGTCAAAGGAGACGAACATTTTTAGTCGTTTTATGGATATAAATCGTTCATAAGCTTAATATCATTTTTATCCGTATATAATAAAATTAATTAATAGATCAATCACACTCTTCGTACAAAAGGTATTACTTAAGCTCCATTTGATAACCATTTAGTTTTTGTTTTTTGTTTTTAAAATTTAAGCTTATAACACCTGCATATTGTTACAAAATTATGTAAAGTCTACTGCATTGCATTAAATACGCCTGTGGATCTCCATTTAGGATGAAAGAGACATCTATTCCAGTTATAAGATTAGTCAGTCAGTCAACTTATCAATTTGATTGCAACTATAATTGCAACTACGCTCGACATTGGTGAAAGTATGACGATAGCTGCTATCTCGTTTGAAAAAGTGCAAAATAATTATAAAGACGGTTTTGAACACAACCATCATGGGGTAGTCTAATTGGTCATAGATGCCCTTGGGGCTCATGAGGTGATGAATTTAAATCTCATGGTGGTCATCTACCTAGGAATTAATTTGCTGCAAAAAAAAAAAAAAAAAAGCCGTTAAAACAGTTTTGAACACAAACTTACATAATATTGTGGATGAGAAGGCGGTCAAAATGAAATGACCAAAAATGTAGTTTTTCCTAACTTTTATTACTTCCAACACATCGAACCAATCGTCAATCGGATTGTTGTGAACGAATGTAAGGTTGTCTCATTTGTTCACCTCTAAATTTTTATTTTCTAAAAGGTTTTTGTATCCACCTCTTTTGATTTTAGATATTACGTTTTTTTAATTAAAACAAATAAAGTGTATTTTAAGATTTTTGGAAACTATTAGGAAAGATACATGGCCAATTATATATATTTATTTAATTAGTTAATTGTGGATTTTTAGATTTAGAAAATTATTTAAATTCTTTGGAAAGACAGTTGTTTATTATTTTCTTCAAAAGTAGTAATTTCCCTAATTAACCCAACAAATTATAGCAATTTCAAAACTCTTCTCAAGACCATTTATAAAAAACAAACAAATTATTATTATTTTTTTAAAAAAGAAACATCTGTCTCTAGTTTCTTTGTTTCATCACTTAATATTATACTAAATAGTATTACCTACACAGAAAAGCTTTTTGAAAATTTCCTTGTTTCTTCCTTATCTCCATTGTTTAACTTATTAAGAATTTAATATTGTACTTATTCTATGTAAACTACTAAAATTTAAACCATAATTTTATATGTAGTTTTTATCAACGAGATTAACTGAAATCAACTAAAATGATGGAAGTGACATGTTAATTAAATAAAACAATTACCATAAGACAGCCTGAGAAAACAAATCTTTTTGTTTTGTCACTCTATCTGGTTTAATTGTCCACTTTCTTTTGTCATCCACCAATCATATGGTACCAATTAGCTATGTCCAATAAAGTCATCATTCAGTCAAGTGTTAACAACAAAACTTCAATATAAATACAACTTAAATTAAACTCCAAGGAATTTAGAGACTAAACATAATTATCAAAGTATGATAAGGACCATTCATTGATAAGATCCAAAAACAGATACACATTTACACTGCAAGGCTAATGGTTTGTCATCTAACAGAGATTTGCCTGCATCTACTCACCAAGCTATCTCCAAACAAATTATAAATTCCCATTCTCTTCCTTGAAAAAAGGTATTTAATTAATTAGTACAAACAAATTTCCTCACCTACCCTTTGAGGCATGAGAGGAGGGTTCACTGCTGGACTTCTTCAACTCCCAGCCTTTCAATGGTGACTGTAGAAATAATGAACATGAAGACAGCTGCTTCTGTCGATTCGATATAGACGACAAGCAACTGAAAGCGTTCCTCAACTTCGTCTTCTCGGTCTCGTAAGGCGGGTACGCGGGATCGTGTCTTACGGCAGATATTCTAAGGGACTCGGGGAGTATGCAATTGCAAACGGAACCTGTAATGTTGATCCTTTATATGTCATAATACCACAATGATTTGGTTTGCAGAAGGTTACTTGTTAAACTTGCTTGATAAATAGAAGTAGGATGAGGGAATTCTAGCCAAACAAGCAAATCAAAGAGTAAAGAACTTTTGAGAATGAATGCATTGCAACACTATATGTTAAGATGTTAGCTAGAAAGTTTTTGGGAATCAAATGAATAGAATGAGCATTCACATTATGAGATTCAGCTGGGAAAAAGATAGAAAAGGTACCTATTTTCGCCAGTCGATTTACCCATTTTGGAATTGATTTCCCAGTCAATTGGTGACAGACGTCCTTGCAGAAATGATTGCAGTTCTTGACAATGAGTTGATATGTATCGCCGTAGTAGCTCGAGGAGCGTTGCTCCATGAACTCTCTGACTTCATGCGGATCTAGGCAGGTTGTGCCAATCAAAATGGACCTCCTGAACTTGAAACCCGGGCATTGCCGAGGTTCGACTTCAAAAACGCCACTGGATGGATAATCATGAGCTCCAAATGCATATTCTATACCATGGACTGCACAATGCATACATTGAAAAGAATAAGATCATCACAAGATGTATTACTAAGTTACTAACTCTTAACTCTTTCTGATTTCAGATCACAACCTAAATTAAAGATATAAGCTTGTGACATTAATTACCTTCTACACCAGAGTGAAAGATACCAAGGCCTGCCCAGTAGACGTAACCATTCATAGGCGTTAAATCGTAGACGTTTAGATAAACTGGTGTTTTGGTTGGACCATATATAACTGACTTGGATTTGGAAAATAAACAAAAAGAGAGAGCTGATGATGATGATTTTCCTTTCAAACGAGGGACAAGGGATTTCCACTTCTTGGATCCAAGCTTCAGTTTCATTTTGGTGACAAAGAAAAACCAAGCCCCTCTACAACCTGTTACATACATGGACCCTTTTAGACAATTTAGACAGATTCATGATACAATCTAGATGACCCTTTTGCCTAATACATGAAAATCTCTTGACTTCACCTTTCAATTTGCATCAAAACCAAAACTGAGATTCAACCAACCAAAACTGAACTATGTAATGCAAATTAGTCCTAAAGCATACAAGAATCTTGTACCTGAAGTGTGCCAATTTATAAGAAGTTAAGGAATAGTCCAACAATGCAGGTGGTTCATGATGACCATAGGGCTTCAAACCTAAATTTTTGAGGGAGAGTAAGAAGAACTGTTAAGTGATTATTCTCTAACTCAAACCCCAAACTAAAATTTAGAGATTGAAACTGAAATTAGGATTGTTTTGTGCCAAATCTGGTTATTGATTACATAGGGTTGAAGTAGTCCTAGTCCTAGTCCATACAAATGGCAATCACTGGAAAGAGACACATGAGAACTAATTTGTAAAACATAAAAGAAGCAATTGGTAAAATGAAGTTAAGATCTGGAATGACAATAATTTATGAAAGCAGAAAAGGAAGCTCTCACAAATGAAGAAATGAAGATAAGAAGCAGGAGAAGAGAATTAATTCACAGATTCAGAAGCAAAAAAAACCCAAAAGAAAGAAAGGAAGAAAGGAAGAAACTTGTTAATAATGATTGTTGAGGGTTAAACTGAAACCCCACAAAGAACAAAAGAAATAAAGGGAAGAAAAACTCACAAGGATTGAAGAAGAAGATGGAAAAGGGGCATTGAAAAGAAGCATTACACAAAGTACTAATCTTCTCTTCTACTATACCTTTGAGCCTTGAGTTTCCCAATCCCTTCTCTCACCTCACTTCCTTCCCACCATGTGCTTTCCTTTTCTCTTTTTTACCCAATCATTCACTCCCTTTTCTTTTTACCTTCCAACCTTCAAAAATTAAAAAAAAAAAGGGGTTAAATTTTAGAATTTAGAAAAAAGTCCCTATGTTAAAAAATAAATTATAGTACGTATTTGTTGACGTATTAAATATATGGAATCTCACACTATTCATGCATGATATGGTTTATTTATATATCAGCTACTTAACTCATAATTTTACCATTAACTCACAAATAACTAATTTTTATGTATTTAATGATTATTTTTTATATTTTATCAAACTATAAAAACTAAATTCCACATTTTATGAAACCATTAAGGAGAATCTCTAGTTTTTAAAATCAAGAAGACTAAATTCATATTTTAACTTGCTTTTCTGTTTATTTATTTATTTTAAAAATAAAGATTCATTAAATCACATAAACTGAGGCAAGCCTATGGAATAACACCAAACATAAAGAAGAGCCCTATAGGCTTAACCATTGCCTAAGCTCATCTAACAATAACACCCGAATCAAATCCTTCCGAGGAAGCCATGGACTCAAAAAAAAAAAAAAAAAAAAAAAAAACTAATCTACCTAACATTCCAAATCGGTAACTTTTTTTACTTAATGGCTCAACTTCTTTTCACTACCTAATAAATTTTTCGAAAAATTATATTTTTAGCCTTTGTATTTGAAATATAATTTTTATTTGGTCTCTATATTTTAAATCACACTTTTTTACTCTTAACATTTAAAAATGTTCGATTTTAGTTTTTAATATTTCAACAATATTCAAATTTAATACCTAAGATTTAAAAAAAATATATTAGTTATATGACATAATATTGATCATGATATTGACAAGATTAATTTTGAATTTCAATATATTGATTAAATGGTTATTTGATATTGGGGTAAAATAAATTTATAAAATATAAAATAAGATCTTAAATAATATAGTAAAAAATTAAATTAAAATAGAGAAGTTAAAATGTCATTTATCAAAAAAAATGTTATTTATCAGAAAGATTATTAAAACTCAAATGCCTTTAAAATACGGCATTAGCAATGCCATGAGTTTAATAATGAGTGAATCTTAGTCAAATAACACTTTTTAATATTGAGCTACAACTAATATATATTACATTGAGATTACAAATAAAATATAAGCAGTATATTTATGTGATAACTATCGATGATTTGACATTGCTACCAATAATTATATCATAAAACACTCATACCAATAATTATATCATAAAACACTCATGATATGTGATGTGATGAAATATTATTCTCATTGTTTTTTTCAATGGGTCCTTCTAAATTTTACTTTACTTCTTATTTTTCAGAAAATTACAAGTAATAATTTATTTTATAAGAGAATGGTCTCTAATCTAATAATTAATTAGTTATCACAAAAACTGCCGAGCTCTCATTATTTTATATGACATTTTTAGGTGACACAAAAATTATTTTTATAAATAAAAATATCAAAAAATGATGATATTTTTGTTGCACCCAATGATACCACATGACGAAAAAGTAGGGCTCCCCTGCACATCATGTGTAAGAGAGTTTTACTCATACCAAACACTCTTTTCAATTTTAAAATAATATTTTGAGTATCATCATATTTCTTATTAATTATTTTGATCTATAAATTTTCATTTCAGTTTTTAGAAATTTTTTTTTTGAGAAATTATGTAGATAGAGTTTTTTTCAGTATAATAAACTATTAAATTACTGAAACAACATATTTTTGTATGGTTTCTTGTACATTTAACATTGAACTAAAAAAAATTATAATATAGGTCACCACATAAAAATAAATAGAAAATATAAAGCTAGAGGTAGAATTCAACTTTTGAATAATTAAAAAAAAATAAAATAATTAAAATAAAAAAATTGGGTGTGTTATATGTTTGTATAATGGCATTGTTTTGATATAAATTTATGATGTTCATTGGCATCTCGTGGTTCTTATAATATTTTCATCTCCCAAACACAACACACAGACGAGACCACATATCATTAACTTCTTCCAATGCCTAACAACTTCTTAATTTCAACTCATTCATTCACATGAACTTATGAACAATCACAACCAACCCTCTTATCTTTTCCACTCTTCCATCCAAACACATTCTTTTCGCACTCGGCCGGTACAAAGTTTTTCCCCTCGATTCCGGCCCTCTAACATTTGGGTAACATAAAGTTTCATCTTAAAATTAATTATTTATATTTTATTGTAGAATCGTATTGTTCATTTTGAACTCGGGGTGAATTTAGTCTTAGCTAGAAGAAACTAATTAATGCTTTTTTTTTTTAATTAGAAACTAATTAATACTAATAGAGATGTTAAATATGTTGTCTTGTACTTATATATCATGTAGTTCTATATATATATATCTATCAATCATGTAGTTCTATAATTTATTTTCAAGAAATAAATTATCCTTCTATTTTTTATTTTAAAAATGGTGTGATCTCTATCTTTTTAGATAGCATACGAAATCGTAGTCAATTAAAAAAAAAATTAAAATTTTGACTTAAAATGAGTTCAAACTTTGAACATCATAAAAATATTAATTACCCTCAAATAGTATGAGCATCCATCTCAAAATTAATTGATGATGAAAGAAGTAGTCCACCAACCTTATAAACACACTTTATCAATGTGAGATTCTCAACAATAACCAATCCAATTACTTTAAAGAAGAGTAGGTTTTGATTTGTCAGTCAATAATTAATAGGCCGTTTACTTTGAGCTAATCATGATAACTCAAATTTTCTGATGTCCGGAATATCATATGTCCGGAATTTCAAATGTCCGGAATTTCAAATGTCTGGCATTCTTAGATCACCTTGTTTGTTTTGCAGTAATATTTGTACATGTATTTGGAAAACTTTATTTAATTTATAAGTTTTGTTTATGTAAATGTCTTAAATGCCCTTATAGCTTAATTTTACACATTAATTTATGTAATTAAAATCTATATAATGCATTCTTTTTATTAATTTGAATATTATATTTTAAAATAAATTTACCTGGTAAAAAATTAAAATTCATTTATTAGAATTTACGAAATATAGAAAGTGATGATAATTGTATTGGAAACATATAACAAAAATTAACAGCACTAATTTTTTTTGTTGAAAATAATACAACATAAACTAATGTCGCTGAGTAAATGCTCATATTGATAATATTATTCAATTTAATGCATATTATTTTAAAATAAAATGTAAAATATAAATATAATTAATTATGTATACTTAATTGTCAATGCATAATAATTATTACATACTTAAAAAAGAATATATTATTATTTGTTAAGGTATACTACACACAAACTATAGAGAAAATTGATAAAAATTAAAAATTTTAAAAAAAAATCAAGAAGGCAAAAATGTCATTCACGAATACCCTCTACATGGGCATCTTAAAAACCAATGTTGCAGAAGGGCATCCAAAAGGTTGTTTAATAGGCATCCAAAATGTTGTTTATTGGGCATCCTAAGATACCCTAAGATACCGGACATCTCAGGATGCCTGAATTTTTTTCAATTCCCGCAAAAGAAACGTGATAATCCAGATGCCCACCTCATAAGAATTTTGGATTACCACGAAGTGAACGACTCTTAAGAGTGAACTCAAATTTATAACCTCTAATCATAAAGTTCATATTAACGTCGTTGAACTATTATACTTTTGTTGGAACGTTTTTTTTCGTATCATTACTTCCTAAATCGCCAATACTTAACTCAACCAGTTACTTAGAATACGAGCTAAGTAGCCTTTAAGAACTTTGTATCCCAATGTTCTTTAATCAAACATATAGTCATGGAGAATTGAACCTTCTTTCTTGAAACGTAGTCTTTATTAATATTTTTAAATGTTCGATGTGCAATAATTTATTATAAAACTTAAGCAATTTTTATGTGATATATTTATTTATTTATTTATTTATATTATTTTTTATATATAGACGAATTATATATAAGAACAATAAAAAATAAGAGATAATATAGTTAAGGAATGTTAATTTAATAAAAATCTTAAAGGTAAGAATTTTTGCATTTAGGGAGTAATATATATTGGTTTTTTTTTTTTTTTTTGAAGAAAGTAATATATATGTGGTTAAAATAGCAGTTTGGTCTCTAGACTATATACTTTGTTCCATTTTAGTCCTACAAATTTCAAAAGTTCAAATTTAGTCCTCAAACTATGAAGAAAGTTTGATTTTAGTCCTTGTTATTTATCTAAGTTAACTTCCGGTTAAATTAGGCTGAAGTTGGTTAAAAAATATATTTTTTTCTCTCACCTCAACCTCTCACTATCTGCCATGATTTTCTCTCTCTTCAACCTCTTTGTCTTCAACCACAAACTCATCCACATTTCGAATCTCAATCTCATGATCATAAAGAAATTGCAGAAGCCTCTGGCGACATTTTTCAAGCACTCGACCTCGACAAACATTTACCATTGACGAACAAAAAAAAAACACACAGACATCCTCCATTGATGAACTAATCATGAATATCAAAAAAATCAAACTACCCCGTCACTATTATTGAGCTCTTTAACACGATATGAAAAAAGAAAAAACATAAACGACCACAAATTTGATACATACAATTTGTTTTTTAATTTTGTTTTTATTTTGTTCTTCGGCGAATTGAATTGAGGATAAAAGTTAAAAAAAAAAAAAGAAAAAAAAAAGAAAAAGAAAAAAAACTAATTTATATGTGGTCAACGGATCATAAATAAATTTAATCATATGGAGTAAAAAATGAAGAGAAATTCAAGGAAAATTTGGAGATTAGAATTGATGCAAATTCCTCATATTCTCTTAGAAAATAAAATCCCCTTTTTTTTAACTCTTTCTCAATTTTGATTAATTTACCAGATCTACTAAAGCTACCACTAGTGCCCCTATTTCTCATTATCAAAATGCACACAAACTTCCAGGAGAAACCCCCCGCTCAACCTTTCATTTCATTCAGATGATCTTCATTAAAAAAAAAACAGGCTCGATATCTCAATATATAGGAAAATAGAGCAATGGGGAAAAACTCTTGAAAATATCTATTTTAACTATACATCAAACAACATAGAAATATAGCCTCTAATACATGGAAATACTCACACACACATACCATGCCCATATACAAAAATATTTCTAACAACCACTAGGTCAGCCACTAGATATTAGTGGGCTTTCTTCTTAACATGCCTGCAAGCCAATGGAATGAGCATCTTTGATAGTGAGCTTGAACCGTAATCCTTGAAATGAAGCATGGGACAAAGGCTTGGTGAGAACATCTTCAATTTGAGAGCTTGCCGACAAATGATATGAACAAGATCTCGAACAAAATATATATCAAGTTCAACATGCTTGGTTTTATAATGCAAGACAAGATTAACACTTAAATGAACAACACTTAAGTTGTCACACCACAATATTGAAGGATTCACATAAGAAAAACCTAAGTCTTTTAACAAAGAAGATAGCCACACAGGTTCAATAGCCGCAGTAGCAAGACATCTATATTCGGCTTCAGTACTCGAACGAGAAATTATAGACAGTTTCTTTGAACCCCAAACAACTGAGTTGTTACCAAAATAAAGACGATATCCTAAAGTAGACTTACGATCATCAGGTTCCGAAGCCCAATCATAATCTGCATAGCCATGAAGAGTGAGATTACATGATTTAGTTAATAGGAGACCATGGTAAAGAGTACATTTCAAATAACAAAGAATTCGTTTAACTAATTTTCAGTGAATAAGTTTTGGAGAATGCATAAATTGGCACGCCTTTTTTACCACAAAGGAGATTTCAGGTCGAGTAAGAGTTGCATACTGAAAGGCCCCAACAATACTCCTATATAAATGAATATCTTTAAACCGTTCACCACCATGTGCCGAAGGAAGACTACCACTGGCCATTGGAGTAGTTATCGTATGAGCATCCTGCATGTGTGTTCTCTATAACAGGTCTAGAATATATCTAGACTGAGATAAAAATAGTCCTCCTGTTTTAGGATAGGAAACCCCAATTCCCAAAAAGTAAGTAAGAGTACCAAGATCTTTTAAGGAAAACTCAGTGTGCATGGATGCAATCAAGTCAGTAATTTCACTCGTAGAGTTCCCCATAATTAATATATCATTAATGTAGATCAGCATATAGCAACAGTTGGTCCCCCGCTTTCTATAAAGTAAAAAAGTGTCTACTCGTGAGTGTTTAAAACATACACCTTGTAAGAATTGAGTTAGGCGTTCAAACCAAGCTCTCGGTGCCTGTTTAAGCCCGTACAAAGTCTTATGAAGCTTACACACAATGGATTTATCAGGAGTTCAAAACCCTGGAGGTTGTTCCATATAGACATCTTCGGTTAAGATTCCATGGATAAAAGCATTATTGATATCGGTTTGTCTAATTGACCAGTTATGAGATAAGGCAAGTGTCAAAAGCACACAGATCGTAGTAGGTTTCACAACTGGACTGAGTGTTTCAAAGTAGCCTATGTCAAAGGATTGGTGAAATCTTTTTGCAACTAGACGAGCCTTGTACCGAGCTATGGAACTATCAGAGTGTCTTTTGATTTTTGAAAATCTATTTACACCCCACAACTTTTTGGCTATTTGGTGTGGGAACTAAGGTCCAGGTTTTACTTTTCACTGCATGTTCATCTTTCATAGTTTGAAGCCAATGAGCATTTTTCATAGCCTCCTTGACAGAAGGTGGTTCAACCTCATCATAAGTAGTTGTAACCAAATAGGTCTTTGGTATGAACACCCCACACTTTTCTCTAGTAAGCATAAGATGTATGTTTCGAACTTAAGGCAATTCCTCAGATGATAAAGTAATTTGATGATCAGTGATAAAAAACATTATGTTTAGGGCGATGCACATGTGTGGAACCCAATTGTCTACTAATTTATGGCTCATGTGTAGGACTTGACATAGTCAATTCATGAGGAACAAAGAGGCTGGTAGGTGAGACATAATTTGGAGCAGTTTGAGGATGGCTAGAATGAGGAACAGGTTAAACTAGAGGAATTGACTGAAAATAAGGAGTAGAATAATTTGGTTTTGGTGAAGGACCAAACAACCGATGATAGGGAAAGCTTTGTTCATCAAACATAACATTTCGAGAGATATATATATTCTACCCTCAGGAGATAAACATTTATACCCCTTGTGTTGAGTGTTATACCCTAAGAATACATGGTTTAGATAAAAAAAAATCAAGTTTATGAGAATTGTATGAACGAAGAAAGGGAAAACATTTACAACCAAATACCTTGAGTTGAGAATAGTCTTACACTTGATTAAACAACTTGTGCAGTGGACTCTTTCCATGAAGAATAGGAGTGTGTATCCTGTTAATAATAAACACCGAAGTAGAAAAAGCAACATCCCAATAAGATAATGGTAATGAAGCACGAGACAACAAAGCAAGGCCCATTTCAATAATGTGACGGTGTTTTCTTTCAACAATGCCATTTTGTTTGGATGTGTAGGGACATGTGACACAATGTTAAATTCCTTGTTTTTTAAAATATGAAACTAAAGGTAAAAATTATGTGCCACCATCAGTTTGAACACGACACACATATGTGCCTAGCAGTTTTTCCACTTGCATTGTAAAAGAAGTGAAAATTGTGCAAGTTTCAGATTTAGAGGCCAGGAAATAAATCCAAGTGTATCGAGAATAAACATCAACAATGCTCATATAGTATTTAAATCCATTTCGAGATAGAGTATGAGCTGGTCCCCATAATTCAACAACAATTAGTTGAAGAGGTTTGGTATAAACTGTTAAAGATTTTGCATAAGGCAAATTATAAATTTTACTAACAGCACAAGCATTGCAAAAATGAGGTATATTAGTGTTATATATAGCTCGAGGCAAATGAATTCTTAAGATAGATGGAACAATAGGTAAGGCTGGATGTCCAAGCTGTTGGTGCCACAAATCAATAGATGGAACTGTGCTTATAATACTAGTATGCAAACAAGTAGATTTAGTAGATGCATTGCTAGATTTAGAAACAAGAATACTACTAGCAATATGAGTAGAAAAACAATCAGAAACAACATAAGCATTATTAGAAGCATGACAAGAAGGAAAATATGAAATAGAGGCAGGTTGTTGTGTAGAAGATGAAAGTTGAAATCGATATAATCTTTCATGGAGAGTCCCTTGCAGTAGTGTTTGACCAATTGCTCGATCCTTCACATAGCAAAAATGAGGGTGAAAGTCAAAATAAACATTGTTATCATGAGCAAATTGGCTAACACTTATGAGATTTTTGGTAATTGAAGGGACATGAAGCAGGTTATGAAGATGAAATAAGTGATTAGTATCGGAAGTAATGGAACTATAGTGGTACGACGTGAAGCTACACCTTAAATGAATGAAAATTATATTGATGCGCTTAGCATTCACTCAGAACACATGCAAGTATACATGGTCCTTCGTAGTCAAGTGATA
>JBBMEF010000014.1:8274744-8296124 GCA_037832685.1 Sicyos baderoa | reverse complement strand
TGGGGAATGATTTTGTTAGCGGGGATGGGGACGGGGAGGGCATTCCCCGGCCCCGCCCCGCCCCGTGGACATCTCTATTCCCAGCTACAATTGGCCTGGCCTTTTCCTCATCCCCAATAATGAAACATTTTAGTTCAATTTGGTTTACTCATCGAGTCATTTTTTTGTCTTGCTTTAAACAATGTTAACGTATAAAATATCTATTCAATTATTTTTAATATTAAATTAACTTTATCAATTCAACCCTATCATTTAAATTATCGTTGTTAAACTAAAAAGAATATAGCAATTTTAATTTATATTACTAAAACATATATTTCAAGGAATAAACAAATACTTTAAAGCGTTTAGAGTAAATCATTTTTAAAAACAATTTTTTGTTCAAATAAATTCATCATATAAAATTACACTGTAAATAAAAAAAATCAATTTTAAAATTCACAATAAATATGAGTTGACTTATATTTAGGTCAAACTAATTCAATTTCTTTTAGAAGCACAAATTAATTTAATATTAAGTTATCCTTTTGTTTTCACTTTAACAACGAGGAGTAGAAGAATATAAAAATATTAGTTTTCTCTTAAAAATATTTTAAATTTATAAACTTTTAGTTATTAGGTTAATATTTGTGGATTTTAAGTATTTTTTGGTTGAATACCTTACATCTTTACTGCAAACCCACATTTCTTTAAGTACAAATTCAGACAAATTCAGACAAATTCAGAAGAGGAGAGCAACCAACACTACATATATAACACCACAACTCTAAAATAGTATAAGAGCCAAATATAAATTTTCGGGCTCAAACTCAAACTCAAACTCGTGATCGTGGAATTAAAATGAATTAACAACAAATAAAATTATCAACTCCGCTATTGAATCTCGGTTGTAAACCTACCATACAAATTGGGGGAAGATAGGTTACAAATTCCAATTTCAAAAATCAAATCCATAACCGTGTAAATAAAATAGAATAACACCAAATTAGATAATCAATCGGGTCGCCGGCCATTCTACTCTATTTGATTTTTTTATAAAAGCTGGACATTAATTTTCATAGAATCGTTTTTTTGTTTCTTTGGTCGACAAATATCTCATTTGTTGATTGGAATTGAATTGGTTGATCACACTATTCAAGTTATAATAATTATTTAATACCAAACAAAAAACGAGGCTGTAAAGCTGGTGAACGCCACGTAATCTTCCACGTAGCTGAGCAAACCCGTAGATAAAGGTGACACTGCCACGTGGAAGAATGTGGACCCATAGTAATAAGTGATGCTGACCCCACTTATCACAATTGACGTCAATGCCAGCTCACTACACTCAGGAATCCGACCCACGACTGCCCCAGATTCGACCGCTCAATCTTTGTTTCAACAACTACTATTTTGTAATTGAGATTTGTATATTTTTATTTTTTTTATTAAAAGAATGCTATAAATAAATAAAAGCTCCGGCATGGATCAATTTCCCTTTTGATATATATAATAATTTTAGTGGTCTTTATTACCTATGAAGTGTTGATGTCAACTATCTAGTAGAACCAATCTTTTATTATTATGTATTGTTTTAAGTATTATTCTTTTTAAGATATTGTTTTAAGGAATTTTATCCACAATAAAGCCGTGTTTGATTTGCCGTTTAGAATCTAGAGTTTGGATTGGAAATTTAAAAATTTGAAATGAATTGTTTGGTAAAATGTAACAATTTCGAGAATTCAAAATCCAAAAATTTGATACAATATCAATACAACAAACCAAACACCGTAAATTTGAATCCTAACCCGCAATCCAAATAAAGTCTAAAAGTCCATTACACATTTCTTTTATTAATTCTTAAGATTCCTAACTTCATTCCAATATGTTTGTTATTGTCCATTTTTTAAAAAAAGAATTTGTTATAGACCACTTATTTAAATATATATATATATATATATATATATATATATATATAATATTTTCAAATTGGCCCAACTTCATGACCTATTTTGCCCTTTTTTTCTCTTTTTAACATTGACAAAAACTAGTAGTAAGGAGAAGAAAGGAAGGATAAGATCATAATTGCATACCTTATCGGCAAACCCTTTGAAATATCTTTGGATCATGAATGCTCATTTGGCTCTTTAATCAAGTTTGCGGACCTAGAAATTACATATAGAAACTACTATTTACCAATTTATATAACTCAATAATTAAAATATTAAATGAAGCTTACCTTTTTTTCTTTTGAGTAGACATGGGGGAGGGGGAGGGGGAGGAAAGGAAGCTTACCTTTCGATCTTACATACCAGGGACTTTATGTGTATAGCAAAAAGAAAAAAAAAAAAACAAAAAATATCATAACCGTATATTTTGAAAATATTATATATGTAGTAGAAAAATTCAAAATGTGTCTGCTACAATCAGTTTTTAATCATTTTTCAATTGATAGCCTTTCATCAGTTCGCTGAAAAATTAATCAATCAATTTGTTCGATTGTCTTCAATAAATTCATTGATAGTCTTCAACTAATTTGATAATAAATTTAATCAAATGATAGATTCAAAGAAAAATGTGAGTTACGAATTAAAAAAAAAAAAAAAAAAAAAAAAAGTAGAATTTTCTATAAACAAAATAATGTTGTAAGAAAAATGTTAATTATAATTTATGGCCTAAAAATTACTATCCATAACAATTTTCCTAAATCTTATTTAAGCACTGAACTATTGAAAATACTTTCTAAAAAAACATTTGAGATACTGCCTGTTTTTTTTTTTTTTGAAAACAACAAAATCTTCTAATATAAAGTTTAAATCTCTTGATTCTCAATCGTTGAATTAAATATCATGTAATGATTTAATAGTCAAAAAGAGTCTTAAAATGCTTGGATTAAATATATATTTAAGAAGTTATCGTACAAACTAGAACTCCACCCCTTTTTGACTTGTTGAAAAAAAAAATCAAATATGAACTTATTCACATTTTTCAACTTAGTAGAAATAATTAACATTATTTTGCTTAAATAAATTTTAAAATTTTATTTTACGAACAAAATTAAACGTGATGTTTGAACAAAAGTAACAATTTTTATTTTATATTTTAAAAAAAGTCACAAGGGTTAGGATATATTAAATATTATTTTTAAGGATACAAATATTTTTTACAACTTTTTTTATAAGTTGCGTATTTAAATATAAACTCTTTATATATATACTTCACAATTTAGCCTTTGTTTTGTATAAATCAAACAAATAAATACAAAATGCAGAAAAGGAGAAAGCCATAATAATGTATATTAAACTAGATATTTGAATCTGTACCCATAATAAACGAACGAAAGAAAAAGGATAACCCATATAAATGCTAATAGGATCACAAAGAATATGCTATATAAATCAAAAGGAACATCACATACCTACCTCCTCATCGCCATTATTAATTAACATTTTGGTAGAGACTACAACTTCCACTTTTCTTTCCTAGATAGCTATAAAGAAATCAATATGCCATAAAATATTAGTTATTTATAAAAATAAAGACAATATATATTACATATAATACCTAATTAATTTTTGTTCATGAAAAACAAATTTCCTGAAATCAGGAAATGAAAAAGAAAAGGTCGTGATTTGAAAATTTACAAAAATAATTGTACATTTTTTAGGTCCCGCTTGATAACCATTTGGTTTCTTATTTTTAGTTTTTCAAATTTAAGCTATTTTCACTCAAATTTCCTACAATTTATTTCATTATTTCTAGCATGTATACATCTTTCCTTAAGAAAATAGGGGAAGACCAACCAACTTTTAAAAACAAGAAAAAGTAACTTCCAAAATTTATTTTTGTTTTTAAAAGTTGTTTAGTATTCTCCTACTTTCTTAAAAAAAAGATAGATAAATGATAGAAAGGATGAAGCACATTTATAGTAAATTTGAGAGAGAATAGGCTTAAATTTGAAAAATCAAAAATAAGAAATCAAATAGTTATCAAACGGGACCTTGATGTTGCAGATTGTAGAGTCCTAGTGATTTTCACAAACCATTTGTCACGCCGCCGTAAGGTGGAGCAGCTTCAACGTCACGGCGACCACCAAACGACGAAAGAATATCACAATATCCCCTGCCCATGCCCATGCCCATGCCCATGCCAAGTCCAAGGAGGTCCCGTGTCATGGGCACGTTCCCGAATCCAAGTCCGAGTCCAGCCGTCATGGCCACGGCCGCGGTGGAGGACGTGACGCCCATTTGGGCAGCCTTCTGCAAGAGGGCAGTGGCTGACATGGCGGCCGGCTGGGGCGTTGGTGGGTAGTGTGAGGCTCTGCCGGAGAGGAAGAGAGAGAGCGATGTGGGCTCAACGACCCCGTCCGATGGGCAGACGGAGGTGGTGAATTGATGGGGCCCGCCAACAGTGGGAGGAGAAGTATATACACCGGCGGAAACACTTGTTTCGCCGCCAGTGCCAGTGCCGTTCGTTGAATTGGCGGAGGTTAAGCTTGTAATTGCCGGTGTTAATGGCGGATGTCCGGTGACATTTTCCGGTGGTTCTGCAACCAGTTATAAATCATAGGATAAAAAAAACTGTATGCAATTGTGTCAGAGACAAAAATTATGACTGAATGATTAATAATTTATTATTGCTTTTTTTTTTTTTTTTTTTTTTCTCTTAATTTGTATATACTTGTATAATTTCTCTATTATACATTCTGAATTACGAAACTATCACCTCAATGTTGAAAAAAAAAAAACTATCGACTTCATTAAATAATTTCTCACCACCAAGGTTTATAAAATTACTTTAGTTTTATCATCATTAAGAGTTAATTAAGATTATTAGATTTTTTAAACAAATCTTTTTTTTTTTTTGTGCATTTACATCTTATTGTCAAACAAGGATAACTACGGTTTTCAAAGCTTCTTTTTATCCGGAGAAGAATCTCAGAGTCACTAATTATACTAAGATGTTGTTATCAAAAAAAAATATATATATACTAAGATGTTGACCTTTATTGACATGGTTTTAATAAAACTTTAAGGCAATGGTCTAAATGAAATTTAGGAGCATTTTTTTTTTGAAGCACACGATATTTAAGAATATTCGTAGAGGATAAATAACATAATTAAAATGAAAATATTAAAAATAATACTCTAATAAATCGGTAAATATAATTTTATTACTATTAAAAAAATAAAAAACTCGAAACACAAGATTTTTAGTTATGATTTATCTAAACTTATTTTTGGACCTCTTATAACACATCTTATTGCATGAAACTCGCTTGAGGCTTAAAGCCAGGCACACGGCTGGGCAAAGCCTTTTTAAAATTTAAAAATAAAATAAAATAAAATAAAGTGAAATAAGAGAATCTTGTCACAAAAAAAAATACAAAAATGTATTAAAAAAATGAAGAAGGAGATGATAGATGCAATTTAAAATAATAATAATAATATCATATTATTATATTAAATGAATTTGTAATCCCCTCCCCAAACTTGTATTCAAAATAATAATAATAATTATTATTATTATTATTATTGACTGTAATAGATTAAGTGTGAATCCACAAGTTTTTAGATCAATCTTTTAAACCGACCGTCATAATAGTGTGAAACAAACACCAAGCAAAAATGAGCAAAACATGTCATAATAATATGTTCCTTCCATTCCTTCCCATTAATTAAAGTGAAATAATTGTAATCACTTAATTGACTAAATTTTGACCATTTATTTTTTTTAATTTTAAGAAATAACTATTTAAAGAAATAACTAAAATAACAGATTAAGATTAGGCTATAATAAAGGATGCATGCAGCCCAAGCAGCATGCAATTATTTCTCATAATTAAATCATCAATTTTTACAAATATTTTTTAATGCATTTTTTATATACTTGCCCATACTAGTTACTTTCTAAGACAACCAAATAATGTAGGAGAATTTCATAATTATTTTGCACACATACTTCTTTAGCAATTCAACCTTTTTCCAAATCAAGTAATCATAAAATAACATTGAAATTAAGCATTTAATTTGACCTGAGCATTGAATAGACATAGCCGGTGACAGCAGGGTGGCGGACGGCGTGAGCGGCGGCCCAGGCGGTGAAGAACCAACGGCCGCCGCAGCGACCAGAGCATCGCAAAAAGCCCGATGCGTAATGAAACTATCCCTCCTTTAAATAAAAAGGAATGGAAACAAGAAATTGTAAGAGAAATGAATAAATTGAAGATGAATGAATGATGAGTGAAGTAATATTTAACCTAGAAAACAGAGTTCCGCAATCGCATTTATACTCTCTGGTTCCGCAGGTTTTCATATGCGCCTTCCAGTCCGACTGAACGGCGTACTTCTTCGAGCACCGCTCGCACTTCCACTTCTTCTCGCAGTGCTTTCTCGAGAAGTGCTTCTTGATTCCGGTGAGATCGCCGAGTGCCCTGCCCGGATTGTGGTGCACGCACGACGCCTCTGGGCACACGTACACTCGCTTCCGGACCTCGCTGCTCCTCCGCTGCCGGAGCTTCCACGGCAAGTTGTGCCCGCGCCGGTGGAGCTGCAGGTTCTGCTCTCGCTGGAATCCTTTCTTGCAGATCTCGCACACGAATCGGTTCGTCGCTAGAAGCGATTTCGGCGACAGAGCTATCACCTCCGCGCTTGGATCTGGCATTCCAGGCAGATTCCGCTTCTTCTTCGCCGGACCCGCCGCGTCGATGCTCTCTGATTCCAGTACCATTGCAAGATGATTTCCGAGCGACGATTGTTTTGCTTTTCAGAAATTGTATACAGATTTCAGTTTTTGAGTTGAAATTGGAAGAAAAATCGTCGGATTTTGGCCGGAATTTGTGGTCCCTTGAAGGCGGCGGCGACTTCTCACAGTCTTGAGATGAATAGGAGAGGGGTGGAGGTTGAAGAAGGAGACAGAAATTTAAAATATTTGGGGTTTTTTAAAATTATTATTTAAGAAAAAGAATTTTCCTTAAAAGATTAAAATCGGCGGGCTAACCATGGTTACAATATTTTAAACCATGGTTGGGATGTCTGCAAATTTGTTGAGCCACGTGTCTGAATCTGCGGGTTTATGATTTTGTCGGGCCGAGTCGGACTATCCTAGTCGGTGCAGATTATTTCAACTCGATTTATGGAAAAGACGATTGCGCCCCTAATCGCCCAAATTTCACTTTCAAACATGATTCATAGAATAGAATGGTTAAGTTATAAATTTCGCGTGTATTCTTAAATAAAAGTTATGAGGATTAGATTACTTTATTTAGTACCACTTATGAGTACTGTCCAATTTTTTATCAATTCAATAAAACAATATAAGGATTATTTTTTTTTTCTCAACTTATTTGTTTTATTTGATAATTTGGAAATTTTGAATTTTGCTCTTCTAAATCTAATTTAGATGGTATATCATACCTCGATAAAATAAATTAACTATCACAAGTAAATCTTAACTCCACTACTTCAAAAAAAAAAAAAAAAAAATCGAAAATCAAGCTTTCATTCAATTATACCCAAAGGTTAGAGAAAAAAAAAACGATTTTAGAAAGAAAAACAAGTCCCTTTACTGCATAGGTGGTTGAGGTGTAATTTTTATTTATATGTTTCAAATTGGAATAGATATTTTTAAAATTTTAATAATGTTCCATTTATGTGTATGTATTCATCTTTTGATGATTTTTATCTAGGAGTAATATATTGGTTCGATTTTCTTCGATTTTAGGTCAAACTGATAATCGGATCGATCCAATTGATTTGATAAAAAGTTTAACTAACATATAAACAGAAAAATGAAAATAAATAAATCAATATTGGTTCGATTCAGTTTTTATTGGTTTTTACAAATAGAAACCGATCTGATTCAATAACTTTCAGTTTTCTCTAAATAATTAATATGTCTAATATTATGTGAAAAATCTGAACCGATCTAATAAATCTGTTCGGATTTGTCGGTTTTTAGTTTTCATTATCATCCCTATTTTTATCTTAGGTAAAAAATTAAATTCGTCTCAATACCAAAATATCTGCAATCAATATTACAAATTTAATTTAATTTAATCTATCATTTTTAACATGTTTTTTTATCATTAATAATTATATTATTCTAAAGATTACCATTTGATGTAATTAAAATGTCAGGATATAAAAATGTATCATTTTAAAATATAAAGATTAAGTAAAAACTTCACCAATAAAAAATAATTTTCTTTATTATTATCAAGGCTTTATTATTTTAAAATTTTATAAACGTAATGCATACAATTAAAAGTTTGAAAGTACTGTTGAACAATAAAAGAGATTCATATCTAAGAGATTAGTATATTCATAAAAATAAAATCTAAGAGATTAGTATATTCATAAAAATAAAATAGAATTTATTAAATATAGAAATAAAATTTTATCCAATCAAAACAAAAATCATGACAGATTATTTAATATTCTCAAAACTTAAATCCATTTAAGTATACCAAAAGGATAAATAGAGATTAGTTTAATTTTACGGATTTAATTTTAAAAATCATAATATTAAATTTTATGAATAAAAATATTTAAATTCAAAATATATAAACCAAATAAAAGTTAGACCCAAATTAAAAATAAAAATATATGTACAAAAATGTGAAAATTGAAAAGTTATACACGTAGGAAATTACATTCAACGCCCTTAAGGAAAGCACGTGTTCCGGGCGCGGCAGGGGTGGGTTCGGTAAAAAAAAAGGAGATCACGGGTATAATTCAGGGCGAATGATTTGTAAATGTTGTACTTTACCGTACAAAAAAGAAAGACAGGTGTCCAGCAGGCTGTACGCCACGTGTTGAAAGCCGGAGGGATCAGAACTCAGAAATTGAGGGCTTTGATAAAGGTTGCAGATACAATAATATAGGCTTGGTTGCATTGTATGACATCGCAGTACTGAAAAAGGTAAATATCCTTTTTTGTCTTTTTTAGGGAGGACCAACCTTTTATCTGGATTTGTTAGTGAGGCCAGCTACCGAAAATAGACATCACCTATTTTTCTAAAGTTACAATCATAATTAAAACGACCCTAGGGTCTTTTTCGACATTTCATTTCAAAGGAAAACTCTTTTTTTTTTTTTTTTTTTTTTTTTTGGTGAAATGATGGCTAACCAGTATCAATACACGTCTGCAAGATTCCATTATGTGTCAATTGATACGAAAAATATAGAATGAATTTGTGACATAATAATTTTACTGTTCGGTTGTAAATTAGTTTAACACAATTACAAGTTTTATTTTCAAAAAAAAAAAACATCATCATAAGTTTAATCTTTTGAATAAGTATATGTAATCCCCTTCCCAACACAAATCCAAAAAATAAAAATAAAAATAATATTTTAGCCCATCATTTAATTTTGAAATGATATACATTTTTAGATCTAACCTCGTAAAATTGAATTGAACTATAAACAATCAACTAAATCATTATTATCTATTTTAATGGTTTCCAAAAAAAAAAAAAATTCTCAAAAAAATAAAAATAACTATTTTAGTGGACTCAAATCTTTTATTCCATGGACATTGAATTCAAAAAAATAAAAACGGATAAATAAAGTATAAAATTCTAAACATTAATAACTTAAAGTTAAATTATAAAGATATTTTTCATCGAAATTAATCAATAATAATATTTTAAATGTTAAAATATAAATTTTAAATTTTATAGAAATTTTTTAAGATACATAAAAAACACTCAAAATTGAACATCAAAACTTTAACAACCAAAATTTTAAATTTTATAAACAATCCCCGTTTAGCTATCGCGGATTTTTTTATCCCCACTCACTTCCTCATCTCCCGGCCCTACGGGAAAAATGGACATGTCTAGAGCCATTTCAATTAGAAAGACTGGATGCTCCATTTCAATTGGGAAGACTGGATGCGCCATTTCAATTGGGAAGACTGAATGCACCATTTCAATTGGGAAGATCGGATGCGTCAATTCAATTGGGAAGACTGGATGCGCCAATTTGAGAAAATTGGGAAGATGCGCTAATTCAATTGGGAAGATGCCCTAATTCAATTTGAGAAAATTGGGAAGATGCGCTAATTCAATTGGGAAAAGAAAAGCACCAAATTGTGAGTTATTGGTCTGTATTTTCATTTCTGCTCTTCTGCATCTCCCATGGCGCTTCTCCCATGGTGCATCATTCATGGCACTTGATACGCAAAATGCCACATTCTAAAAACATTAATCAACGCGATGTGCTTAGCATTCAATCAGACAACATGCAAGTATACATGGTCATTCGTAACAAGTGATAAGTAAAGTCATCTCCCACAGAGACTCGTGTATTTCTTTAAAGTGCGAATTGAGAAGTCAATAACATAAAAGTGAATGAGAATTTTTGGTTACCAGGATTGAATTAATCGTAGAAACAACTAAAATGTAATACGAAAGTAATGCAGTAACCGTAATAAAACGCAATGAAAACTTCAGGTAGATTCAAACACACAATGCGACAGTAAATGCAGGCACACACAAATTTGCTTCAAGATTAAGATAGGCTCGGGTTAAGGTTTAATAGGTTTGATTTGCAAGCCTAAGGATAATGCTATGGTAAGAAGTGAACTCCGCACATCCGTGAGCTCTAAAACTCCCTCTCTGGATGTTTTCATCCTACTCTAACCCGCACTCTCACATCAAGGCTAGAAGATAACAAACACGTAATGCGCACTAGTGAAGTGACCATCTCTAGCCCCTCTTCCTAACGGATAGGAGATCCTATTCCGAAACTAATGGTTCTCTCTAGTAGATATCTCATTCCTCCCCCTCTCGAGACGCCGAAACAAGCTAGTACGAATGGATGGCCGGTCGAAACGTGCTAAGGATTAAAATAACTAGGACAACTTAGCTCAACATCTCTCTAATTATCCCGAGGACATGCTTCACACACCTAACCCCTTAACCTTCACCTAAAAAGGTTTAGTTCATGATCGGAACAACAAATACATCAGCAGAAAAGTAAAATGCTGCAGACATCGCGGAAACGAGATCAAACTCAGAAATTTTCAATAGAATAACAGATCCGCAATGAAACAGTGCAACAATTTGATAGAAAATGGCTACGAACTACAGATCGAGCAATCACAAATGTTCATGCTCCAGAAACAGTGTACTACAATCAGAAAACAACAAAACACCACGAAACAAAATAAAGAGAATAGTTCGAAATACTGAAATTGCTGAAAATACCGGAAGAACAGGTGCTAACGACTCCACCGCAGCTCCAGCGAACTCCAGAGAATGAGCTATGAGCAGGCGATGTGGCGGGCCTTTTTTGGAAGTTGGGGTAAATGGTGAAGAAGAGAGAGATTCAAATTTCCCTAAATTCCCTTTAAATAGCCCCTCTTAAGCACTATGAACGGCTAGGATTTGATCCACGAATTTGCTTGGGCGCTACTGCAGAGCTGACATCAGCATACATCAGCTCGGGGACCATAGTCATGCACTTTTTGCTTGATAACAAAGTGGGGACCACACTTTTGGCAGCTTGACTCCATCGAATGCGCAATCAAATGCTTCAAGCATTTAGCCTTCCTTTAGATTCTTTGATTCATCTTTCCAACAGCTCATTAACTCAGCAGATTTTTAAGCTATCTTCTTGAAAGGATAAAATGAATTCCACAAGTCACATGTTTTAGGAATGCTATATAAAATGCTGAAAACGTTGCATTTATACTTAAAAACTCCATTTTTCTTATGATTTCTAATTCTTGTCTCTCTTACAACATGCAATGCAGTTGACTGGTATTTCTCTGCTTTGAGATGAATTATTTAAGTATCAATATATAACAATAATGCTCAAAGCATGACTTAAAAACACCTTATTTTGTGGCTAATTTACTCTCTAATTGAGAGTTATCAAACCCCAGACTTGAACGTTGCTCGTCCCGAGCAATGCTACAGTCTTCATCACAGTAGAAATCAAAACTAACAAAACTTAGCATGCAACTTTATCAATACTGTCTATTCTCAGTGTTCTCAGCATTACGGTTCTGGCTTAGAAATTTTTGTCATAACCTAAAGTTATTGCTTCGTAACTCGCTTTTAGTCTCATTGTCTTTGAATACAATTTTAACCTTCTTAGCAATTTCTTCCCTCACCCCCAGACTTGAAATCTTCATTATCCTCAATGAAGGTGAGGCTTAGTTCCCCTAAACTTAAGGTTTTCAAGATTTCTTGCTAAATGTTTTAAGCTTTCAGATTTAGCATTTTAGAGCTCACTTATTTCCTTGGTCAAAACATGGATTAACTTGTTTTAGAAGTTAGGATTGTTTTCAGCATCGCATTCTTCTAAAAGGTCAGAACTAGGCTAAAGTTTTAGTTTGCTCAGAAAATTTTTAAGCCAGAACACAAATCTGAGAACAAGAAAACTTAACTATTGATAACAACCGAAAGATAGTAAGAGACAAGAACTTCTGCTACACAAAATGACTACTATGATGTATTTCAAAATAAAGCTGGCACAGAAATGCTATGAGCATTCTTGCCAGCACCAGACAACATCTGCTTAGAAATTTTCTTCTTTTTTTTTTCTTTCAAAAACATAAAAGCAGTAGGATTAAAAGCACACAAACAGAAAAGATAAAGACAGAGACTTCCATTTAGAAATGGGCACTAGAGCTTGATTGGTCGGGCTCTTCAGCATTCTCTTTCTCGCGAGCAGATTGAGTGGAAAATAAGGGAATGTCAAGTTCGGCTGGAAAATCAGGTAATTGCAGCTCTCCTCTCAGTTCAGCATTATGTCTCAATGCAGAATCACACAGCTTTACATAGTTCATGTAAATGCTGAACTGATTTGCTATATTAGCTGTCAGCTCTTCCTGAGCTTGCTGCCTTTTCAACAGTTCTTCAATGCCTGCAGCAATTCCTACCCCTTTCTCGATATGTACAATTCTGTTTCTCATTTCCAGGGATGCGTACGCTGACCGCACTGGCAGTAGCTCATCATCATAAACTGGCTGCACTCCTTGCCACATGCATAATTCGGTAATCAAATGGGGAAGAACAGTTTCCCTTCTTTCTTATTGATGCAGCGTTTGATTTCTCCAGCTATAACACATCCGATGTCAATACTCCATCCTTCAAGAATTGCATAGACTAGCAGAGCTCGACTACGAATCACTTCAGTCCAATGCGTCGTTGTCATCACACTGGTTCGTACAAAAGTCAACCAGCAGTGAGCCTCAACAGTTAGAAAGGAGGCTAACATCACCTTGGTTCCTTTTTCCATAATCCAGCTTGCTCCTTCTCCTCCTATTCTCTTTAAACATTAATCCAGCAGTTCATTTGAGGGCTTTTTGCATGACTTGTTGAATATGACATCCGAATTGTTTTCCTGCCTTAATAACTCGTTGATTGATTCAACACTCCAATCAACATCCACTCCTCTTACTCTGCTCTTAAATGTTGCTTCTTCATTTATGTTGCAGTTGAATTCTCTCACCCAATCAGGCCTTGCAGGTTCAGAGGGCCTCACCAAATATTTCCACCCATGGTGATTGATTGTTTTTTCTAATTTTTCATCCAAGCCTTCGTTCGCAAAACCTTGCTCCTGTAAAATCTGTCTGTCAATCATCTTGATGCTTCTCTCCACTACTTTTCTACTAACAAGCATCCCTCCAAAAGCAAACTTCAATTTCTCCCAATCTTCAGAACTCCCCGAACCTTGTTCCAGGACAATTTTTCGTTTCTTTGTTCGCTTGGGCTGTTCTTCCACAATGCCGACTCCTTCTTCCATGGGAATTTCATTCAAGTCAACATTTAGTTGATTTATCACTCTTTCCTTTTTCTTCTTAGCACTTTCAACTAAAAGCCCCTTTCATTTTTCAATATTTTTCTCTCCTTCGGTTTTTCTCTTTTCACCAGAACTTTCCACCTCTCTTACTATTTCATTCAAGACTTCTTTTGCTTGCTCTTTTGCTTTCATGTCGTTATCGGCCACTACTTGAGTTACCTCTTCAATTTCCGAGACCACAACATTTTCGGTCCTCACTTCCTCTTCAGGGTTTGTCAAAATCGGCACCTCGATTTCCACTTCTTGAACTTCTGCAGTCATTGAACTCTCTGCAACAGTGAATTCCGTGGATGCCCTGTTTGATTTCTTCCTAATGAGGGGAACATCTTCCTTGGACAGGGACGATTCTTCAAAAATCGTTATGGTGTTCAATCTTGGTGCTTCAACCGGTACATGCACTTCGATTGCAAGTGATTCTCCACTTGCAATGTCCTTAGCTCTTTGCGCTCGAGTTCTTGGTGCCATTTGAGTTGGTTTTGGGTAGAAGGGAATGCGGCTTAGGGCAACATTTTATGGATTGAAAATTGCTTGGCTTGAAATTGGGGAAAGGCTTCGAATTTTAGGGTTTACACATTCAGAGGAATAAATATGGTTGGTGTGAATATTTCCCAAAGAACTATCACTTAATATGGCAGTTTTCGGAAAGTTCCACATTTGAATTCAAAAGCCATCTCCACCGTTAATTCTGGACGGCTGAGATCTTTCCACGCTTTTTAGCCCTAAACTACCACGTATTGCAAACAAACTCACACGTCGCACACATGCACAGTTCACTCGATTTTCCGTTTTTTTGGGCCCACGGTTTCAGCAAATACAAAACTCAAACATATGCTAAAATCATAAAAACTAATACTAACCATTTAAAATTTTGTAAACAAAATTATACACAAAACAAAAACATCAATTCTAATCTAGCACCAAACAATCAACATGCTTTATAATCCATATAATTGAAAGAATTAGTACATGTAAACAAACTTGGAGCGTAAAATTATAAATACCTACTTTCAGCGCTCCAAGCATTCAGTTACTTTCTTATTCTAGATTTTGGGATGCTGAAGACTCTTCTCCTTGAGTAACTTCAGCCCAGTAATGCTTTAATCTTTGTCCATTCACCGTGAATTCACTCTTATCTTGCTCATTCATGATTTTTATAGCTCCACTTGAATTTACCTGCACAACTCTAAAAGGTCCAGACCATTTAGATTTAAGTTTTCCAGGAAAAAGCTTAAAATGTGAGTTAAACAAAAGTACTTGTTGTCCTGCTTCAAACGTTTTTGGTCTGATTTTCTTGTCATGCCAAGCCTTAGTCTTTTCTTTGTAAATTTTAGCATTCTCATAAGTGGAGAGTCTATATTCATCAAGTTCTAAAAGTTGAGTCATTCGAGCTGCCCCTGATAAACTCAAATCAAAGTTAAGCTTTTTGATAAACCAAAATGCTCTATGCTCTAATTCTAGTGGAAGGAGACATGCCTTCCAAAAAAACAAGCTGATAAAGTATCATCAAGTCGCATTGACCAATCTTTTCTAGATGGTCCAACCAATTTTTCCATAATACTTTTTATTTCTCTATTTGAAACATCTGCCTGTCCATTCGATTGCGGATGATATGGCGTCGCCACTCTATGCTTAATGTTGTATTTCTTTAGGACAATTGTCATGGCATGATTTACAAAATGAGTCCCTTCATCACTAACCAATGCTCTCGGTGTTCCAAATCTTGTAAAAATATTCTTATACAAAAATCTAATCACGGTCTTAGCATCGTTCACTGGACTAGCAATAGCTTCCACCCATTTCGATACAGAATCAACAGCTACAAGGATGTACAAATTGCTTTTAGATGGTGGAAATGGACCCATGAAGTCTATTCCTCAAACATCAAATAGTTCAATCTCATGGATGCATGTCATTGGCAATTCATCCTTGACACCGATGTTTCCCCGCCTTTGGCATCTATCGCACGTTTTGACATGATTATATGCATCCTTAAAACAGTTGGCCAATATAACCCTGATTGAAATATTTTTGCAGCTGTTCTTACTCCTCCAAAGTGCCCTCCATATGGTGCGTTGTGGCATTTTTCTAACACTTATGCAATTTCATTTTCAGGTACACATCGTCTGATGATGCTATCCACACACTGCTTGAACAAGAAATGTTCATCCTAGTAGTAGTGTTTAACGTCAACATAGAATTTCTTCTTTTGTTCCCTCGTCAAATCTGGTGGTAGAATTCCTGTAACAAGGTAATTTGCGATATCAACAAACCATGGACGTTCGGTTACTTGCAATGCTGTAGCATTGAACAACTTCTCATCCGAAAAAATATCAGAAATTAGAATTCCTCTTTCCACTTCTTCTGCTTATTTTAACCTTGACAAGTGATCTGCAATTACATTTTCACTGCCCTTCTTGTCTTTCACTTCAATATCAAATTCTTGCAGTAGTAGTATCCAGCGAATTAGTCGTGGTTTCACATCTTGTTTCGTCATTAGGTATCGAATAGCAGCATGGTCAGTGAATATAATTATTTTTGATCCAACCAAATATGATCTAAACTTTTCTAATGCGAATACTACCGCTAACATCTCTTTTTCAGTAGTTATATAGTTCACCTGTTAACTTCAAGCATTTCACACAAGGGCTTTGAAATCTTTGAAAAGTCCTTTATAAAACGACGATAAAAGTCGGCATACCCCAAGAAGCTTCGGATGCCCTTGACATTACTAGGTGGCTCCAACTTTTCAATAACTTCTATTTTTGCCCGGTCAACCTCCATACATTTTTTTGAAATTCGGTGTCCTAGAACTATTCCTTCTTTTACCATGAAATGCCACTTCTCCCAATTCAGCACAAGATTAGTCTCAATACATCTCTGCAAGACTTTACCCAAGTTGAAAAGACAATCGTCAAATGATCTTCCAAAGACTGTAAAATCATCCATAAAGATTTCCACAATATCCTCAATCAGGTCAGAGAATATCGCCATCATGCAACATTGGAATGTTGCTGGCCCATTGCATAACCCAAAAGGCATTTTTCTAAATGCAAAAATTCCATACGGACATGTGAAAGTTGTCTTCTCTTGATTTTGGGATCGATTGTGATCTGATTATACCCTGAATATCCATCTAGAAAACAATAGTATTCTTGACCAGCTAACCTATCCAACATTTGATCAATATATGGCAAGGGAAAATGATCTTTCTTAGTAGCTTTGTTGAGTCTTCTATAATCAATACAGATCCTCCAAGTGACTGTTCTTACTGGTATCAGCTCATTTTCTTCATTTTTAAAAACAGTCATCCCACATTTTTTTGGAACACACTGAACTGGACTAACCCAATTACTATTGCTGATCGGATAAATGATTCCAGCATCTAGCCACTTTATAACTTCCTTCTTCACAACTTCTTTCATCATTGAGTTTAATCTTCTTTGCTGTTCTATAGACTTAAAATTCCCTTCTTCCAAGTTTAAATTGTGCATGCAGAAAGAGGGACTGATGCCTCTAATATCAGCGATCGTCCATCCTATTGCTCTTTTATGCTGCTTCAACATTTTTATTAGCATTTCCTCTCTTTCTGGAATTAAATCTGAAGCTATGATGATAGGCAGTGTGTCTTCTGCTCCTAAATACACATACTTCAAATGTTGAGGTAGCGGGTTTAGTTCTAATGTTGGAGGCTTTTCCACATATGGTTTCAAAATGACTTGGTCTCGTTTGCCCAAGTTCAAAGCTTCGAATTGACTCATGTTGATCAAAGCATTACATGCTTCTAACTCTTCTTGACTTAACACCCCATGCATTTCTTTTAGTGATTCTTCTCTGGAAACCTTATTTACTAGTTTTTCGATGCTTCGAAGCATCTCTTCGGTTGAGTTCAAAAATGAGCTCTCTTCCAAGTCAGATAGATATTTCATTGAATTATCAATGCTAAACTGGATCTCTTGATCATTCATTCTTAAGGTAATTGTACCTTTGTGAACATCAACAAGTGTTCTTCCCGTTTTTAGGAAGGGTCTTCCTAGAATGATAGGTACATCTTTGTCGGCTTCATAGTCTAGAATGATAAAATCAGATGGAAAAATAAAAGTGTCCACTTGAACCAAGATGTCTTCAATCTTTCCCTCAGGATAAGTGATCGACCTGTCTGCCAATTGAATCGTAACGTTGTTGGCCGTGCTTGTCCAAGTCCAAAATTTTTGTATACAGAAAGTGTCATGAGGTTAATACTTGCCCCTAAGTCACATAAGACTTGTCCCATATGCTGACCACCTATTTTCACCAGTATAGTGAATGCTCCTGGGTCACTTTCTTTGTTAGAGATCTTGCTTTTCACTCGTGCATTACATTCTTGATTCAACGAGATCACCTTGAATTCTTCAAACTTTCCTTTTTCAGATAACGCATCCTTCAAAATTTAGAGTAGTTCGACATCTGTCTTAATGCGTCTATCAATGGAATATTGATATGAATCTCCTTAAGAATATCCCAGAACTTGTCAAAATAACTTCCTCTCGGTTTCTTTTTAAGTGCTCTCAAGGGATATGGTGGTGGATGCGACTTAAATACAGGTAGTTGTTTTTCAGCATGTTTATCCGGCTTACATTCGAATCTCACTTTGTCCACAAGAAAGTCTTCTATTTTTTTTTCTTCTGAATATCGGCAGGCTGAGATTCAATATTAATGCGTCCAGCATCCATCCGTGCACTCTGCCCTGGATCATTTTTCTCAACTTGAAATTCAGTGTTTCCAGCATCAGATTCAATCAATAGTTCTTCTTCAATAATATTCTCCTATTGGCTTTTAATTTTCCCATGGTAAGCTTTTATATTTGTATCTTCTTTCACTGGTCTTCCACTTCTCAATACTATTGATTGCACTGTTGGATCGATATGACAACACTAGAGGGGGGTGAATAGGGTTTTCTTAAACTCTTATAAACTTTTTCCTAATGTGGGCCCAATTAAACAAATGAATTTACCTTTATGCTAAACAATCAATTTCACCAAGAATACCATGCAAATTAGATAATAAATTATCAAAGACCAATTTCAAGCACCTATTTAATTCTAATATTAAGATTGGTAAAGAATATATAAATATAAAATTATACCAACCAAAATAAACATATAAGAACAATAAATAGGAAAGAGTTAGAGAATATAACACCGTGATTTATAGTGGTTCGACAAGCCTACTCCACTACCCAAGCGCATCTTGGGATTTTCAAAAACCTTTTTGGTTAACTCTTTCCACGGATTAGAGTCCAACCGTAAACCGCCTCTTTTACGAGTTCAATAGCAAACTCGATCTTTTCCACGGCTCAAGATCAAACTGTTACAACGTTCCTTTTGTGGGTGCAAGAATAAACCCGATCTTTTCCACGGTTCAAGATCAAACCGTTACAATCTCTCTTTTTATGGATCAAGAAAAAACCGTACAATGATTTGGAAATGAATGATCAAGATGAAGAAACTCTCTCAAAGAGTGAATTTATAAAATTTAACTCTCACAAATCAAATCCTCACAATACAATAATTTATCTCTCAAGAATAAAATAAATTGAAGACTTGGAGAGAGTAACAATGAAAGCTTTTTTTATTTTGGAGAATTGAAAAATATGAAACTTGGTCACTTGATTTGGTGGAGAATATGAAGCTTAAATAGACATAAAGAAGTAAAGTTACCGTTAGACACAATGCATAATAATATTATAATATTCAAAGTTACCATTAGACACAATGTATAATAATATTATAATATTCAAAAAGTTGCATTTAGACAAACACATAAAAGTAATATAACATCATATAACTTTCTTTCTCTTTTGAGAAAGTTACCATTAGACACATTGAATAATAATATTATAATATTCAAAAAATTGAATTTGGGCAAACACATAAAAATAGTATAATAATATATAACTTTCTTTCCCTTTTAAGAAAGTTATCATTAGACACATTCTCAAATAATAATGTAATAATTCACACTTTCATTTTCCTTTTTATTTTACTTTCCTTTTACTTTGACTTTTTAAAACACAAAAAGTCTCATGTGTCAAATATCCAAGGCTCCACATGTTGCTCTTGGATTGGCCAAATTTTTGCTACGTCATCACGTTAGGATTTACCATTTAAACTTGTTTAGGCCATAACTTTTTCGTTTCAACTTCAATTTGAGTAATTCAAAATACGTTTGAATTATTATTTCAAGCTCTACATAATAGATACTTCAAAACATTAAATTTGTTAGTAAACAAATTTCAAGTTTGTTATCATCAAAACAATAATTCATTAATTAATTAAAATTAATTAATTTGAGATTGCAAAAAAACCAACAATCTCTCCCTTTTTTGATGATGACAAACTATATACAAGAAAAATGAATTCAAAGTGGTGTGTGATATAAAATATGATCTAGAAGCATAATCAACACACATGCATATTAAAAGTATACTTTCATTTTTCTTATCATCTCTCCCCCTTTTGGAATCAATCAAAAAGGAAAAATAAGAAAACTAATAAGAGATGATTTTAATATAAACATTCTAACAAATTTTCATTTTTTAATTAATCATTAATTTCTCCCCCTTTTGAAATCAATTTAATACTTCTCCTTAATAAGGGATAAAAAAGACATTTAAAACATAAATCAACTATAAAGGGTATAAAGAATCATTCAAATTTTCAAAATAACTACTTATAATAGATAATAACTCCCCCTAAAAAGATAAACAATATGCATCATATGAGGGGTGCTCAACCATGAAACACTATATGGAGAATCAATATCAATTATCATATAGAGTGTAACTCCCCCTAAAAATAACAATCTTCTCCAATTATAAAGACGATTATAAATACCAAAAAGAATATACTATCAATCAAACGTGATCATGGTGCATTATAAAAAAAATAATATCAATTTTGAGTGAAATGCTTATGGGGTTCAAGAATATTTATGAATGTTATAAAATACTCCCCCTATGAAAACGAATTCTACAATTCTTCTAAAAAAAAAATAATAGGAAGCACATTGTATTTAAATAGATCAAGCAATATAATAAAATTGAACTTCCATCAATAACATACTTTATAAAATAGCTCCCCCTATCAATATGCCTTAAAGTAAAATATAAATTTAAGAGGCATCACAACGAATAATACCAAGCTCAAGCCTATTTTTGCAAAAGTTCGCTTCATTCAAAGGTTTGGTGAAAATATCCGCTAATTGATTATTAGAGCTTACAAAATCAAGAATAATATGACTATTTTGCACATGCTCTCTAATAAAGTGATGTCTAATATCAGTATGCTTAGTTCTTAAATGATGGATAGGATTTTGGTCAAATTAATAGCACTTGTATTATCACAAAATATGAGTACATTATCAAATTTTAAACCAAAATCACATAAAGTTTGTTTCATCCAAAGGATTTGAGCACAACAACTAGCAACCGCAATATATTCCACTTCGGTAGTAGATAAAGCAACCGAATTTTGCTTTTTGCTAAACCAAGATACTAAGGAACTTCCAAGAAATTGGCAAGTCCCACTAGTACTTTTACGATCA
>JBBMEF010000014.1:8254993-8268616 GCA_037832685.1 Sicyos baderoa | reverse complement strand
TTTAACCCAACCCAACCCGTCAAATTGGGTTGGGTTGGTTCGGGTTATTCGGGTTTCGGGTTGGTTGAACACCCCTACAGTTCACTGCCAAAGCCTGGGCTTTTACATTTTGATCACCTCACCACTTGGTAAAGTCATGTAGTATGAATATTCATGCAAAGTCGGTCGAAGTCTAGTAATAATTCATATGTATCTTCGATTTTGAGTTCATAGATTTAAACCCACCTCTAAATTTGTTGTTTTTTGGATTAGAAACAATTTCATTAGTGGTATGAAATTACAAAATATAATGAAATATTTGATTACAAAAGAGACTGACTATTAAGTAGAGGGTCATAACTATAGTTATAAAAAAGTAGGAAAATTTTACGCCAAAAAACCACACCACATGGATAATATTATCGATGAATTGATTGTGTAGTGTGGATTTGTCTGGGAAGATCCTATAAGATTTTCTTCTCCTCTTATTCGATTCAAGAAAAAACAAGTGTAGAATATGAATCCCTTGGTAGAGTTAGCACCAAAAGAATGCAATTCTGGAATAAAATCTCATAAGGTGGATGCAAATTATTGTTTCAAATTCACCATAGCCTTCCTTATTATAATGGTTTCTAGACTTGGAACAACAAGACAGCTATCTTATAAATTGTTAGGAAAGTATTCTTATTTTTCAAAACAAGTCTGTTTCTTAAAAATAAAAAACATAAACAAGAAACAAAAACGTTATGAAATGAGCCCTAATTTTCTTTGTTTTTAGGTTTTCTTTTTTCTAGGATTTTTCTTGAGCAACAAATTATCATCCAAAAAACTCTCTTAATTTTTAATTGATTAGTTCAAAATATTAAACAATACTAATTATTTTCATAAATAAATATGTGACGAGATTTTTTTCAAAATTGATATAATCTCTAACATCAATAGTCATCATGTAGGTTTTATATTGAAAACGTATACATTTTTTGAATTCAACAATATTTGAGAGGAAAGACTTGAAACATGACTTCTTAATCATAGAAATACATTAATGTTCTTGAACTATTCCTTCTTTTTAACTCGTATAAACATGTATAAAATAACAATATCATAGTTGGTTCCTCTAAATTTTAAATTTTCATTTCATTGTCAAGAAATATATTTATATGGATAGAGAGAAATATTTGTTTTCACATGAATAACAATGAAAACCTTCTTTAGTGTATACTTTTTTTTAAAAAAAATATATTAATGATACAACAATTTTGTGCCACTAAATGTTTTTTTTTTTTTAGAATGCTACCACCACATATGCAGTAGGCAAATATTTCTCAAAAAAAAAAAAAAAAATATATATATATATATATATATATATAGCGTAGCCTATAATTCTCCTTCCAATCACAAAGTCCAGAAGTCAACAAGTCCAAGGCGCGCCTTCAATTTCCCGTCAACAAAATCAACGGTCAGATATGAGAGAAGCTGCTAGATCTGCGGGTATAAATAGAGGTTCCTGACTCAGTAAACGTGGATTTCCCGCCATATGAAATGCCGCGAAACTGAATCCCTCCGCTCACATTTCTTCTGGGTTGGCCGATTCAGCCCTACAAGATCTCTCCTCCGCCCCTTTTCATCGCCGTCTGGCCGTAAATCTCTTTCCGCCGCCACCGTTTCTTAGCCTCCCCGCCGCCGATTCTGAAGCTTCTATCACCGGTTAGCCACTCTCTGCTTTTACTTCACTACTACTCTCCTCTGAATCGGCGGAGCTCGATTTCATTTTCAGATCTGTAAACATTTTCTTTTATTTTCTTTTCTTTTCATCCGAACTGCTTCATTTTTACTCATTTTCCATTTATTTTTGGGATCTAGGGTTTCTGACGAATCTCTAGAGCTAGCTGAGTTGTTCCTTGTGCTCTTTATTCTCGCATCTTGCTATATATTTCAGTATTTTTAGTTGATCAGATTATATTTTAGTGAAAATGAGGATTTTCCTTCTCTTGGTATGAGTAAGCATTGTTGAATGTCGAGATCTGGATTTAACAATTTTATGTTTAACGGAAATTATGAATTGTGTATTGTTGAGGTTTTACTAGCGATGTTCTATAGTTTTATGATCGGCGATTTTTCTATGACGAACTGCTTGGTATTTTTCACGCACTTGCTACTTACCTGACCCCTTCACCTTTTTCTTCTTCACAAATGTGTCAATTCTTTTGTTCATCAATAATTAGAGTTATTGAGCCATGAAAAGTTTTTAATTATATAGGATTTGAATGTTCCAATGTTTTTTCATTTCTCATTTTGGAGCAGTTTGATTGTGATTTTCTCTTGTTTGTATCAGATTGGTAGGATTTTTGGCAGTTGACCTACATTCTTTTTTATCCACAACTTTCTCTTCTTTGTTTGGAATTGTATTGTCTTCATGAATTTATTCCTACCTTTACTTAATAAGTATTTTGCACTGCAGCACACGCTTTCTCTTGGCTCAATAAGAAGAAAAAATAATATTTATCCAATGGAGTTAAGAAGATACGATCATTTTCATTATATCCGTGCAATTAAAGGGGGTGTGACGACAATAGTTTTAAACGTCAATTCCCGTGGAAAGTCTGCAATCGCATTCAAGAAGCTTACTGACGTATATGAATCTATATATGACAAAGCACAAGAATCACTCCCAACCCGATGGTCAAAAGAAGGTTCGGAAGAAAATGTTCTTGATGTATGTGAGGTCCTTTATGCAGAAAGAAAACTATTCAATGATGAGACTGAAGTTTCTGATTCTGATGGGCAAGAAAGTGATGTAGAAGCTGATGGCATGACTTTAAACCAGATAATGGAAAGCTGTAAGAAAAGGAAGTTGAGGCATTTGAAACCTGTTAACTCAAGTAAGAAAAAGCTGAGAACATGTTCCAGACAAGAACTAAATCGTTCATGTTTGTTATCAGATGAGGATGATAGTGATCTTGATGTAGTTCTTAGCATATGGAAATCCAAACTTTCAAAACGCAATAAATTGAAAATCAAATCTGAAGAAAGCAGAATGTCTACATGTTTACCATGTGGCCGAACAATTGGAAATTCTGATCCGATCAATGATGATCAAGATCTCCTTCCATCTAGTTCAGACCTACCCATCTTAGTGGACATTAAGGTTGAAACTCCTGAAGAAATCCAAAACACTAACTGCATTATGGATGAGTTGTCTCTACTTTGTGATGAAAATGTTAACTCATGTCTGAGTTTTGAGCCTATTGGAGCTGATGGGTTACTTATCAGTCGAGAGTTGATGGTATCTGAGAAAGAAGCTGAATATTGTGTTCTAAACTGTGCATCTCATGAAATTTTGGATGGCAATGAACCTGGACCTCTTCAGATGGTAGGGGAATCCAGCTCTGAGTGGATGAATGAGAATAAACTGGAGGTACACAAACCCCATCATTCAGATTTCTCTGCATCAGAGAGCATGGAGGGACCATATCCCTCAAATAATGTATCAAATGATAGCACTTCAGAAGCTCTGTCCCTGACTGAGGAGCAGTGCTTTGGCACTAATATTTTACAAGGTAAATCCATTACACACGAGGTAATATGTCAAAATAATAGTGAAGATATGTCTGAAGCAATTTCCGCGACTGAGGAACGGTGCTCTGACACTTACTTTTCAGAAGGTAAACCCTTAAAACATGAGGCCATATGTATGAAAAATGGTGAGGTCTTCACTCCTTTGCATGAAATGGCTGGTCTGTATAGCGTTCAACTCCCAGAGATGGGTCCTGGAGCCGAAGTACATTTAACTGATAGTGATAAAGACAAGTTGGCATTTGATAATGAAAAGGATATTCCAACAGAATCTGTAAGTGATTGTAACTTAAGCCCTGAACACGGGGGCAGTATATCACTCGAATCTACCAGTGATTACCACTCAAGCCCTGATTATGGAAAAAGTATTTCAACAAATTCTTCCAGTGATCATAACTTAAGTCTTGATCGGCATTTGATATCCATTGACGAATATCCAGCCAAGGAGAGACAACCACGAATGTCTGATTGTTCTGATTCAGAAATAAACACTTTACCAGATTTGCATCTCGATGGTTCAATGGACAAACTCAATCAGTTTGAAGAACCTAAACACCACCCAGCAATGATTCAATCAACGAGAACAGTAAGTTGAATCTAATTGATGTAGTGTTTACTATTTAGTTTTAATTATCCGGAGGTTGTTTATATTATTGTGCTTTCACTTTCAGACCATTTCTCCAACCAGTCAGGAAAGGTTGTCCAAGTCTATGAAGTCTATGCGGTTGCAAGATAAAGAATGGAAAAGTAAGTTCTTGAAGTTAAACATTAGTATCTTTTTTTAGTATAAATAGCGGGTTAGTTGACGAGAACCACATATCTCGTGGTTGTTAACACATTTAGTGTGCCAGTGGAGCTATGCTTACTTTGCTGAAGTTAAACATTAGTTAGTAGGGAACCCGATTTGGAAAGCCATCATTAAGCCTCTTTTAATCATAAATTTCTTTGATGTAAACAAAGCCATTCTTAATATGCAAGTTAATAACCCCATATCAAATAGAACGTGAACTCTTGACAAGAAAATGCCAAGTTTAGTAGTCTTTAAAAGGCTCTTCGAGAAGCTTTGCGAGTTTCATCTCTCTCCACGTTTGGCTGTATTCTGTTTTTATTATATGCAAAAGTTAAACGTTACTGGAGTTCAACACACCTTGGTTTGCCGGGGATGCCTTGGCACTAGTAGCATGAAAAAAATGAAAATTGTGGGTACATTTGATCATTTTTATTTTACTTTTTTTATATAGTTTATTTGTATTAGCATATTTGAAATCCTAGCGAATTGCTAAGAATAGAATTCTGATAATTCCTACAGTTTGGGAGTAGTTTTTTCAATTTGCCTTTTTATTTCCCTCATTGTTTTCTCCTTTCATTTTAGCATGCGGTGGCAAACTGGATTTCAATCAAATCAAGTACAAGGTTGACACAGCTGAAGAGAGTGACCATATGAAGAGAGTTTATTCCGATACATATCGTGAGCCGAATACAAGGAAGTCAAAGAAGAGAAGCCTTCACACAGCAAGGACCACTAAAATTCCTCATGCTAGAATGAGAAACTCTACTGCCCAAAATTGGTCAGATAGTGCCATTGCATTCACACAAAGACAGATGCAAGACATAGAGTGTCTTGCTTTGAAGCTTACAACTCAGTTAAAGTCAATGAAAGCAATTGTGGAAGACAGATTTCATGTTGAAGGAAACAAAGCTACGAGTTACAAGTTTAACACGAATGAGGTAAATATACATATTGTTGAATCATGTCAAATCGCCAATCTCAAATGCTTAAGCTTATAGGTTGGTGATAAGTTTAGTTATATCAACCAACACTCTCTAGTCTCTCATTTGTAGGCTTTGAAATTTGAAAATATTCGACAATAGAAATCAATATTAATTGGAAATAAAACGATTTGAAAGGGATTTGAACACCCGACCTCATGCTTTGATACCATGTTCAATCAACCCAAAAATGGTTTTGGTAAACTTAATTGTATAAAAAAGCACATATATGCAAATATAACTTGATTATTGTTACCTTATTACAAGCTACAAATATCGAACTTGAACTCTCGGTGAAAGATAACAATGCCTTGTAGCCTTTGTAGGAATAAAGGGTTAATTTGGTGGCTTCTTATGTCAAATAATCATTACAGTCCGTAGGATTTGTTCTTTTTTCTTTTTTTTTCCCTTTATACCTTTCTATTGTTTGCTCATTTTAATCAAGGCGTTTGCTGTCCTCTCATATATTGTTATGTATTTTGGCAGGTGAGAACATCCATTGCCGATTCGATGAAAGCGGAAGCAAGTGCGAGGAAATGGCTTTCCATGATGTCAAGGGATTGCAATCGCTTTTGTAAAATAATGGTTCGTTTCTCACCATAATCTTGTTAGAAATAAATGAAAGAGAACCATCATGAAGTGGCCTAGTGGTCAAGAGGGCTTTGGGAGCTAAGGGGTGATGAGTTTAATTCATGATGACCACCTATTTAGGAATTAATTTCCTATGCCCAAATGTTGTAGAATTAGACGCTATACCCAGTTATAGTCGAAGTGCGTGCAAGTTAGTCCGGACAGTCACGGATATAGAAAATAATAATAATAAATAAATGAAAGGAAACACCCCATTTAAGGCCTCATTTTTCTTTCCCAACTGCAGAAAACAACTGATCATGGTTCAAATGCTTCTCCAACGGCAACTGCAGAAGCTGAAGAGGAAGATGATGAAGCTGGTGGAAAGCTTTGTGAAGCTAAGTTGCTCGGGGACGACGCCGACACCAACACCAACACCAACGCCGAGTCTTTAGTGGAAACCAGTCCTGAAAAAGTATGAAAGAGTCAAGTAACTTCCAAAATCTTACTTGTAATGTAACTAACTTATTTTGAATCATCATTGTCCTCTTTTAAGATTTTACTTGTAAATTTCTCTGTCTCATTTAAAAAGATGCAGTGATTTTGTACCGTCTGGATTGTTCTTTCTTCTTCATAATTAAAATAATGTATCATATCATTCTCGCATCTTCAGAAAAATCTATCAAAACGTTGGTTGCAGGAACGTATTTGTGAATATTTATGATTGATTTTAGGCTTTTTCAACTGCACAATAATACTTTCTTTATTGCTCATTGCAAATTTAAATCTATTGTAATGGGAATCAAGTTATACAAAATATCCTATAATCTTAAGGTAGGTTTTAATTATTATTTCTTTTTTAAATTCAGGTTTTAATCATGTTCCTATATCTTGAAAGTTGTCGTTTTTTCTTTTGAATTTTGAAACTGATATAAAAAATAATAATAATTATTATCTGTCAAAGAATAGAGTAAAAATTATTAAATTTCTTTAAACAAATTATAAAAAGTAAAACCTCACAGGAATACCATTAACATTTTCTTTTTCAAGTTTGTGCAATTATTTCATCAAAAATCTCAAAAGGTAAAAAAAATAAAAATCAAGAAGTTCAGAAAGAGATGGCAGTGTGAGTGTCACGATCATTCTTGTCAAATGTGTGTTGCATATAGATGCATGCTCGCTTGGACTCCTTTTTATCATGTTCTTATAGTGTATAGGCTTTACCTTTTATGTTGACATTTATGTGAGTGTATGACTCTTCGTCATTTTGATGTGCGTCACATTAAAAATGACTAAAAATGTATTATAGGAAGTATGACTTCTTGAAGCTTCATTGTTATTGAGATGCAATATAGTTGTCTTGGTCCTCCTTATTGTTGTGTTGTATGACATTTCAAAGATAAATTATTTCAGAACCTTCTTCTCCCTCTTTCGAAAGGTTTTCTTAAGACTCACGGGGGAGGTTGCTCTCAATTGTGTCACCTACTAGCGGTGAACATGGGTTTGGTTAGATTGGGTTGAAGAGGTTTTCAACCCAACCTAAATTTTTGGGTTGATCATTTTTTCAACCCAACCCTATATTTTCGAGTTGGGTTGAGTCATCAAGTTGATCAATATACAAATATATATATATATATATATATATTAATTAAATTAGTCATATTTTAATATATAAATAAAATACAATATCTAATCATTATAATATTAAGTTATTGACATGATAAAAATATTCAATATGCAAAACATTCGATGAAAAGTCACTCACTACTAGTACTACTATCATGGTTCATATAGAAGATCTCAACTATATAACATAAAACAAATAGATAATTAAAACAATAAAATAAATGACATAATTCACTTCCTTAAAACAAATAGATAATTAAAACCAACACAAATAGATGACATAATTTAGTATATATTTTTTTATCATGATCATTATAAAGACAAAAAAAATTTAAAATATATTGAAAAATAAAAAGTCTAACAATGATAATTAAATAAAATAAATATACATATAATCTAATAATTAAATAACATAATAATTAGGTTATAGGTACAAAAAAAATATTTTTTTAACTAAATAATAAATTTGGGTTGATTGGGTTGGGTTAGTTCAAACAGAGGGTTTCAAACACAAGTCATCCAACATTCAATTCGCGTAAATTCTGACAAGTTCCTAATCACATGCTTTTAAGCCACAAACCCGGATCATTATAGATCTTCTTACCTTCCCGAAGTTAATTTTAGGTCAACATTTAACTCAACCCATGATAATTTCATGATTTGGAACTCAATCCAACCCAAAATTTTATTTAACCCAGCCCAACTCATCAAATTGGATTGGGTTTGGTTGGTTCGAGTTACTCGGGTTGCCAGGTTGTTTAAACACCCTTATCACCTACTTTATTTTTCGTTTGGTTGATTTGTTTACCAGGTTAGAGCAAATCATTTCATGAGGGTAACAAAGTTGGATCACGAGAGTTGGTATCAGAACTTTGTTAATTCTGGTGAGATTGTCGAAACTAGCCAAAATAAATACAGACTTCCTATATTTAAGTTATAGAATTAGTTGAACCAAGGTGAATTCAAGGAAACTAAGAATTAATTTATCAATATTAAGAGTTAATAAAATAGGGATTTTGGAATTGTAATGTAATAAACAAGATAATTATACGAAAAGAAATGTAACTCAGGTATTTAATTTAATCCTACTGCAATCTTCGCATCATTGGGGAAGAAGGCCCACAATTTATGCTGACTTTCATTTTGCTCTTCACTCATTCACTTCTCTTCAACTCTAGTGATGGTTGTTTAGTCGAATGCTCCAAGCATGTGGTGAGAACGGAGTTGGTGGATCTTTTCGCATTGTGGTGACCGAATTCGTGAAATGACCAACCTGAACAACCGGGATTAGGTTGTCCGTAATATTTGCAAAGCAGGTCCTACCAATAGAGTCTGAGTTCATATATTGTAGACATTTTTAGATTATTTACTTGAAAAGAGATGTACTTATATGTCAAATGTACTTGTCAAGTGTTCATGTTAATAACCTTGGGTTTAACGTCATTAATCCAATTAACATATTTGGTTTGGATAATGTTAATAACCTAGCTTGTTTGCATAACATTGTTATCCACTATAGAGGTAGAGTATATTGCATTGGTCGAAGTTGTAAAAGAATTGATTTGGTTAAATGTTTTGATTAATGAGATATTGCTACACATTTGTTCAGTCGAAATATACTATGACAATTAGAGTGCCTTTTAAGCTGATTTTTTGTGCAAGAGGGGGATTTGTTATTCAAAATTATTTGATGATGATCAAATCAGCGAATAAGATTGATCGGAGCTTTTTATTGGAGTTTTAACCATGGTGGGTTTTTATTTGTTATGTAATTATGGTTAACAATTAGGAGTTACTCTAGTTAGTAGCTTTGGTTGAGGGCTGTCTTCAACCTTTTGGTTATTGATATATTAGGCTAATTCTTGCATCAATTTTTCCTTCTGATATTTTCTTCATTTCTCTCTTCTTCTTTTTTTACTTTTCAATCCATCTCTGTTTCCTAGAGCTAGATCTCTGTTGTAAATCGAATTTTAGATTCAACATATTTAATATTACATTTCTAAAATAAAGACAATACATATGTAATTGAGTTGAAATTAAAGCTAAAAGGTTTAAGACCACAAATCTTACATAAAGACATTATTACTTTCTAATAAAAATAAAAGTTAAATATTAGGTACAAAATCAAACCTCTCAAACAACTTAGTCAACACTGAAAAGGTCGGTGGCGTGGTTTCATTATTTGGTGGTTATCCACTTTAACACCACCATCATATTAAAAACCAAGATTTGAATCTATTTTGTTTGAACGTTATACTATCTTCTATATAAGATTCGTAGTCCTCTTTCTTCGTTTGTATTAAAAGAAAATCAACTTGGTCAACATGTTACCTACTATTTTTTGTGGTTTATTCCTTTTATATATATATATATATATATATATATATATATATATTTTTTTTTTTTTTGTAATTTAATCCAAGAAACAAGTACTCCCTTTAGCAACCAAAAAAATGTACTAAAAAACTCTGCAAAACCTCAACGGTAATTCCCAACCAACTGGGTCCCTTCTGCGTCGGCAAATTCATTCATAAATTCCCAATAAAAACTCACCAATTTCATCTTCCCTTTCCTTTTCCTTTTCCATTAATTTCTCTTCTCTCTCACAAACTCCACTGTTTAAGAAATCACTCAAAATGAAATCCGAGCTTTCACCGACAATGGCCGCTCCAAAGAAGGAGACCCCATCAGAATCTGGGCTCTCCCTTTTCCTCTCCAGAAAGATTCCCTACAAGTTCTGGGTCTTGGCCGCCATCCTCCTCCTCGCCCTCTGGTCCATGTTCACCGGCTCCGTCTCCCTCAAATCCTCCGCCGCCGCCTTCGCCAGATTCTACGACGGCCCCCGCCACCCGATCTTCCACGATCTTGACATTCTGGTGACCCTTTTACCCATTTCCCATTCTGGGTTTGTTCTGTTTTAGGGTTTTCTTTTTAGTGTTGATAGGGTTTTCTTGTTCTGTTTTTTTTTTGCTGGAAATTAGGAAGTTGAAGAGCGGGAGAGGACTGTCCGCCACGTGTGGAATCTGTACACCCACGGCGGCGGCGGCCGCCGCCTGCCGAGATTTTGGTCGGAGGCTTTTGAAGCTGCGTACGAGGATTTGATCGGCGATGTTCCTGCCGTTCGAGATGCTGCCTTTCTGGAGATCGCTAGAATGTCTCTGCAATCTGTTCATGTTCATCCAATTTCTACTGAATCCAAGGTTAGCGTTGTTGTTCTTCGACCCTGTTTCTGGAACTCATTATAAATAACTGCACCAGTTTTAGCTTTTTCTGATCGAAATTGGGTTTCGAAAACATGGATCTCTCAAACACAAGTGTCTGTTAGAATAGAAATTATCATAATACTTCTTGAATTATTGTGAGCCATAATCTTGTTAAATTTCTCAAAATGTTCACTGTCTTCTCAAATGTCTAAGAAATGGGTTTTGAAGATTACTCGTTTTCTTTCCCAACTTATTGTCTTTTTAGTAAAAAAAAAAAACATACATACTTGGAATGTTGTGTTTATGAAACTAAAATTTTGAGGGACCCTGTTTTTTTTTGGTTTTCAACCATTGTGGTGGGATGAAAAGTTCCAGTTAAGAGGGCCAATTATGTGATGATATGTTTAATTTTCTACCGATTTTTTTGACATTCAAATGATAATAGTCCATACGCAAGCAATAGAATCATTGCAGGGGTAGTATCTAACCTCAATTTTAGTACTAGAGTCTGAAGGATAAGAATATTCAAACTTACGACTTTATGACGTTTATGGTGGGATAAGTAAGAAATATATTTATCCACTAAACTGTAATGTTAACCACTTAAGTGGATGGACTTGTATTGAAAATGTGAAAATGAATGTGGGTTGTGTGATGTGCAGGGTGGGAGCAATTGGCTGACTAGCTGAAGCAGTGCTTAATTTGGTAGCTGGTTGGGCTGTGTTTATTTGGGATAATCTATTTGCCTAAAGTTCTATACTATATCATAAAACAATGTAATGTACAAATTTTACTATACCAATGAAATCACTGTTAAATTTCCTTTTCTTTTTATTTCTGTCTCACTCTTGTGCATTCAATGCTTATCCAAGTGGTACCAACTTTTCTTGGCCACATGCAACTATCCCTCAGTTTTGAAATTTGAGAAATAATTGTCCACTTTCAGATCTTGTTTTTTCCTACTTTATGGCATAATAATATGAACATAGTCAAACCATTCAGACCAAGTAGTGAAAGAATATATGACTAATGCTACTAAAGTCTTGATTCTCTTATTACTATAATCACTAATTAATGTGACAAATAATGTGCTTAAAGTATAAGTTCTTTTATACACACTTGAATCAAAGTGTAACTTCATTGACATTCAAAAAACAATTGATTCAAATCTTCTAATTACAATATTCTTCCAAACTAAGTAATACCAATACCTTTCAAAGGTTTTCTCTTACTAATATCAATACATGATAGAATTGAGGAAAATTCTCCTTCAACTAAAAATAGTTCAAATTCAAAAACTACATTTAATCTGAATGTTTTGAACCCAACATCAAACCCGTCTCCAAATACCTCTCCTATTAAGTAAGGTTCCTAAACTCTAAACCATAAATCCAACCATACCTCTACTATTAAACAAGGGTCTCGGTCGCAACATATCATAACCCTGTTGTTTAGTAACCATTACTGGGTGCAGTTTAAACCAAAGCTCCTACCCAACATACGCTACCATTCATAGTCCTTCATCTAAAATTAGTTTAAATTGAATGGAATCTAAAATACATCGGTACATGGGTACCAATTATTGTTGAACTCAAAAAATAAATCTAAAGTACCTTGCTTGTACCAAACCAAATTAAACATAACTCCAAACACTGTCATGATTGATTGAAAGCTTAAACTTTGAAGTTAAAACGTATGTTCACTCAAGGTCTGAAGTTTAAAATTCATTTGTGACATTAATTTGTAGACGCTCCTAATTGTATATCTACTCCACTATGTATATACCAATGCTATAGCTTAGGAACAGGCCACTACCACTAGTGTCCCAAGTATTAAGGGACCGGTTATCAAAAAAAAGAGAAGAAAAAAAAACCCTCCCAACTAACCAAGAATTATAAGCTATCACATGCCTGTTTAATAATGACAACTACTATAGGGTAGTGCTCAAATGAAAGCTCCTACACCCTAGCATTCCTAGCCCTTTTACCAGGGACAAGGTCTTCAAGTTCCCCCAAAACTCAATAGACCAGGCAGGCAGGGCTATAAAATGATTGGTTGGCCTATTGGTGATGCGCCATTTCTAACAAATTAATTGACGCCCAATTAACAGCCTACAAAATGCATTAATGAAGCCTGTCTGAGAGGCAGGCAAGTATTTCAAGCCAGCAACAGCTTGAGAGTTAAAAGATCTGTCATCAGCCATCAGGGATGGGCTCTGCAGGATAAACTACAGTGGGACACAATTTTTTTATTTTGGAAACCGAGCAATCGGCTTCGCTCCACTATATCTATCCCTAAACCAAACACGAAAGATATCTACAGATCAATGTCACAAAATGAATCTCGAACCTGGGATTTTGAAGGAACACCTTCAAACCCCAAGCCTTCGACCAATGTGCCACCCCGATAGAAAGTGAAGCAGCACCAGCTCAGTCAGAAATCAAACAGTACAATGAGACGTTGAAGATTTAAACTTGCATTCCTAAACGTACTAACATACCGGGTGGCACTGCTGAGGCGCTCCGATATCTTTCCAGTTGCTGGTTCTTGGTGTCAATAATTCACTAGCTTAAACTTAACTGTGAAATTTCAATGAATCCCAGCTCCAAAAAAAAGACAAAGGAGAATGAAACACAAGAATAAATTACCTCGGTTAAGTTAAATCAAGCTAAAAAAATGTTTGTGACAGGCCCAATAACAAACCTAGGAAGACAAGACAGTTAATTGTCAAAATCGTCGAGCAGCCAGACGAAATAATCACTGCTGCTGCATCTCTGTGATGTTTTTTTTTTTTTGGGGGGGGGGGGGGGGGAGGGTTGAGGTACAAAAAATCCCTTTCCAAAAACTTGGATTTCCTTTTTTTTCCCTTTTCCCCCCAAAACCCCACCCCTCATCTTCA
>JBBMEF010000014.1:8243634-8254893 GCA_037832685.1 Sicyos baderoa | reverse complement strand
TGTGTGTACGATAATAACAATTATCAATTGCTTAAAATATATGAATCAACATTAGAAATTGATTAAAATTTCTAACACATAGAGGACACATATTCCTCATGTGAGCCAACCGAGGATGCACGATTGATGAAACAGTGACCACATAAGATTCTTGTCACCTCCATTTCACCGCCCCTCTCCCTAATCGCGGTGAGTCTAGTGAGTCGAAATCCACTAAGAGCGTTCGATAAAATAGACGACCGTAATGATGTGGAAGTTGAGGTGGACATTGTCGCTGGCTAATTGGAGGGCAAATGAAGTGATGTTCTGAAAGATGTCGCTAGCTAATTGGTAGGAGTGCACAAATAATCCGACAACCCGAGAAATCCGAATCAACCCAACCAAATTTGACGTTACATAAGAGTATCCACTATCATGTACTCCTTTAGCCTATATTTTTGTAACTTTACACCACGAGTATGCACTCAAGTATAAGTATGTTTAACATGCATCATTTGGTAGGAGTGCACAAATAATCCGACAACCCGAGAAATCCGAATCAACCCAACCCAATTTGATGGGTTGGGTTGGGTTCAATATGAAATTTGCATGGGTTGGGTTGGGTCAAGGGTTGACCTAAAGTTAACCCAATTAATCCAATTCGATCAACCCGAATTTATTATTTAGTTTAAAAAATATATTTTTTTACCTATAACATAATTATTATGTTATTTAATTATTTATATTATATATATATACATATTTATTTAATTTGATTATTATTGTTAGATTTTTTATTTTTTAATATTTTTTAAACTTTAAACCTGTTGATGAGGTTTTGAAGTTAGGTAAACTTGAATTTCGCATTTGCAATAAGAATTTCCTCATTCTAATGTTCGTCTTAACTTTCTAGGAATCGAAAAAAGGGTGGTAGAGATTGTTTATTAAATACATTGCTTATCATGGTGAGCTTCTTTAATTTTAGATTAGTTGCACACTTATAAACTTTAGGTTAGTTTCAAATTTATCAACCCGATAACTCAACCCGACCCAACTCAACCCAACCCAGCCCGAAAATAAAGGGTTGGGTTGGATTGTGTCTTTAATTGGGTTGGGTAAGTTTGGAGAATTGACCAACCCAAAATTTTTGGGTTAAAAATCACGCTAACCCAACTCAACCCAACCCATGTTTACCTCTATCCTTTGTATACATATTAGTACACAGTGAATTCCAACAAAAAAAAATATATATATATATATATGATTTCAATCATCCCGCATGAGATATTATGTTTGTTGGCTATTGAACTTTCATTTAAGAATTTAGTATTAATTTATTACAATATATGCACAATTATCTAATGTCAAATATGTATTGTTCTTGTTTTGTATTACAAATTTCAAAATAATATAACAATAACAACTTCTTTTTTTTTTTATAAAAAAGAAAACACAACATTAGAGTTTAAATATATTTTTAATTAATAAATAGATTTTTAGGTTGTTAGAAATTTAGATACTGTTTTTATTTAAATAGTTAAATTCTCGCTGGTAGTTAGAAATGAATTTAAAACCAATTTTAATGTTTTACACAAATTAAAAGTATCAATAAGAATACAATAATCAATTTCAATATAATTAATTATTTAAGAATTAAACACATTTGCTTATTAATTTTCCAAAAAAAGAAACATTTTTTTAGTTGTTCCAATAAAAATCCAACATATATATGGAGTTAGTGTCCAATATATGGAAGAAACACGACTCTACCACCAATCAATTTTATTCCATTCAATCCCTATATGATGACCACATATTTTTATGGTTAAGGAATCAAAAACTTTTCTCTTGTTACATGAATCTAATTTAATGAATCAATTTTATGCATGCAAGATAATTATTCTAAATATTTAATTGAAATTTCTAACTTTATATCATCAATTAGACAACATGAATCTTAAAAAAAAAAAAAAAAAAAAAAAAAAAAAAAATCTTAATGCAATAATTTAACAAGGTAGATGACATGATTCTGATGGAATCTTCTTTTAATTGCACAAAATAATAATAATAAATAACCCTCTCGATTAAGTGGAAAATTTTGTGTAAACTAAAGGAGGAAAATTGGTATTTTTCTTTTAAATAATAAAAAAATCAAGCTTTAATTAAAAAACTAGGTTGAGGACTTTTGGATGCCGCCCTTAATAACCATTTCAATTTTTATTTTTAGTTTTCTAAAAAAAGTTTATAATATTGTATTCATCTTTTGATTTTATTACTCTGTCATCAATCTTTCATCTATATGACTAAACGTTTAAATACTCATGGAAGAGATGAAAGTTATTATAAGACAAATAAATAAATCATTTTTTAAAAAAAATAAAATTATCTAAAGTCATTGACTGCTTTTTGTTTTCAAATCAAAGTCTTTAGACTTGTTTGATAATTATTTATTTTTTCATTTTTTATTTTTGTTTTAAATATTTTAAAAATAAATTTGTTTGATAATATATTTTAGTTTTAGTTTTATTTTTTTAAAATTTTAATTTTTTTTTTATAATATTAAAGAAATTATAAAAAATAAAAAAAATAAAAAATAAAAAACTTTTAAAAACAAATTTTTTGTTTTTGTTTTTAAAAAAACATGAAAAAGTTAGTAAAAAACTAAAAAAGTTCAAATAAAATGTGATTTTGAAAACAAAAAATAGTTATCAAACATGTTTTTTTATTTTCAGTTTTTAAAAACAGAAAACTAAATTGGTTATCAAATATATACCGCTTTTGTTTTCTAAAACAAAAAACCAAAACTAAAAAATTAGAAACAAAAAATAAAAAACGAAGTTATATATATATATATATATATATATATATATAAATTTCAAAATTTAATGGACTATCTCTTTTTATTTTTTCTCTTTTTCTTGTTACACTTTTGTTTAGAAGAAGATTCAAATATAATCAAGCAGCAAACGACACCAAGTCCTCACACTCCTCTGATAACGTAGAGGCAATATAAGGGGGAGAAAACCCCTAAAAAAAAGTCTCCACCCTCACAATTAGAAGGAACATCAACAAAAGAGTAACATTAAGAATCTGTACAATGGACTAACAGGTCCGCAACAATATTACAAAACCTTAAGCAATGAAAAAATAAAAAATTTCCAAACAATAAGATGACTTCTTAATATCAATAATAATATTGTTGAACTCCGTAAAATTTCTAGAATCTATAAAAATAACATCAATGATCATTAAAGAAGTCTTAAAATAGGAGGAAGAGGAAAAGATCCCCACAGCCAAACTTCGTTCATGCCACTATAATTTTTTTAACAAAGGTCCGAAGTAAACTAGTGAAAGTCGCGCCATTTATTTCTCCGTCAACAAAACCAACGGTCCGATTTGAAACAAGTGATTATAGAGAACCGTCAGATCTGCATCCCGCTCCACTATAAAAAGGAGGTTTCGCTCTACAATTCCCATTTCCAGTCTCTTGATTTCCCGCCAGACGAAATGGCGCGAAACTGAATCCTTCCTCTATCTAATATCTCTTCTCTGTTCGCCCAATTAGCCCTAGATCTCTCTCCCGCCACCGGAGTGCTCTGCTCCGCCTTCTAGCCGCAGATCTCTTTCCGCCTCCCCGCCGGCGAGTGATAGACTCCTATCTCTGGTTAGTCAATCTCTGCTCTTACTTCTCTGAAACTGTTGCTTGAACCGCCGGAGCTCGATTCCGAGATCAGATCTGGAAACTATGCTTTTAATTTCATCATCTGCTTAATTAGTTCGTTTTTAGTGCATTTCTCGATTTGTTTTACTACTTTATTTTGGGATCTAGGGTTTTAGACGACTGGTTTATCACGTTCGTTGTTCTTGTATATTGCCGAATATCTGGTTTTTTGGTTGATCCGTATGTGTTTCTCTAACGTCTCCGAATGTAGTTCTCTAACGTCCGTGGTTTAGTCGATGCTGTTTCTTTTTTCCAAAACTAGGGTTTTCCCTCTCCAAATGAATTGTTCAACTGGTGGAGTAATGTTAATGTCGAGATCTGAATCAAATAATTTTATATTTGTAAGTATTAAGTAAATTATGGATATTTATTGTGGAGGATTAGCTTGCTATTGTCGACATTTTTATGAACAACGATCGTTGGTATTTGACTTTGGTTGAAACAAAAAATAAAGCCATGAGGGCCTATGACTAAATTGTACAATATCATACTGATGTGGAGATATGCTTAGTGTCTCATTGACTATTTTTTCGTCTAAGGGACTGCTTGGTGTTTTAACGCACTTGCTAGGTATATTGGCACTGACCTTTCTTTATTCACAATTGTCTCGAATTCAATCATTGAGCAATGAGTGATGTGGTCAGAAGTTTTCAACTATATTGGACTTGATTGTTCCAATGCTTCATGATTTCTCATTTTTGAGCGGTTTTATTGAAAATGTCCTTGAATCAAAAGATCGGTAGGATTTTTGGGCGGTGGACCTACATTATTTGATCCTCAATTTTCTCTTCTTTGTTGGGAATTGTTTTATTTTGATGAATTGCTACCATTACTTAATAAGTATTTCACACTGCAGGAGAAGCATTATCTTGGCTCAATAAGTAGAAGAATTATTCTAATTCAATGGAGTTGAGAGGTTTCAGTCATTCTCATTATATCCATGCCATTAAAGGAGGTCTGACGACAAAAGTCTTAAACATCAATTCCCGTGGAAAGCCTGCAATCTTCTTTAAGAGGCTTATTGACATATACGAATCTACATATGACAATGCTCAAGAATCACTCCCAACACAATGGTCAAGAGAAGGGTTGGAAGAAAATACTCCTGATGGATGTGAGTCGCAGGTGAAAACCCAAGGTCTTTATGCAGAAAGACAACTATTCAATGACGAGCCTGAAGTTTTTCATTCTGACAGTGACAGTAAAGGCCATGCTGATGGACAAAAGGGTGATTTAGAAGTCGATAGCATGACTATAAATCAGTTAATGGAAAGCTGCAAAAAGAGAAAGTTTAGGCAATCTAAGTCGGTTGACTCCAGTAAAGAAAAACTGAGAACAAGCCCCAGACAAAAACAAAGTGATTCATGCTTGTTATCCGATGAGGATGATAGTGATCTTGAGGTTGTTCTGAGCATCTGGAAATCCAAACTTCCGAAACGCAAGAAGTTGAAAATCAAATGTGATGAAAGCAGAATATCTACCAGTTCACAGTGCCACCTAACAATTGGAAATTCTGATCCGATCTATAATGATCAGGATCTTCCATCCAGCTCAGATCTGCTCGTCCACGTTAAACTTGAAACTCCTGAAACTGATATGACAGACATCCAAAACACAAACTGCATTATGGATCAATTGTCTCTACTCTGTGATGAAAATGTAAACTCGTGTCTGAGTTTTGGGCCCATCGGAGCTGGTGAATTATTTTTCAGCAGAGAATTGTCAGCATCCGAGAAAGAAGCTGAACATTGTATTCTAAACAGGTCATGTCATGAATATTTGGAAGGTGATGAACCTGGACCTCTTCAGGTGGTAGGGAAATCCAGCACTGAGTGGATGAATGAAGATAACCTGGAGGTACACAAACCCCATAATTTAGATTTTCCTGCATCAGAGATCATAGAGGAACGATGTACCCCAAGTTGTGTATCCAATGACAGCATGTTAGAAGCTATTTCCCTGACTGAGGAGCAGTGCTGTGCCACTTATACTTCACAGGGCGAATGCATTACACACGAGGTCATATGTCAGACTAATAGTGAAGATATGTCAGAAGCAATTTTCGTCACTGGGGAACAGTGCTCTGACACTTATATTTCAGAAGGTAAGCCCTTTACACACGAGGCCATACGTCTGAATAATGGTGAAGTCTTCACTTATTTGCATGGAACGGCTGATCTGAATAGCTACCAATGCCCAGATATGAGTCCTGGAGCTGAAGTACCTTCAACTGAGAATAGTTGTAAAGACAAGTTGACATTTGATAATGAAAAAGGTATTCCAACAGAATCTAGCAGTGATTGTAACTTAAGCCCTGAACATGGGGGAAGTATTTCACCAAAATCTACCAGTGATTGTAACTTAAGTCCTGATCATGGAACGAGTATTTCAACCAGTTCTATCAGCAATAATAACTTAAGTCCTGATCAGCATTTGGTATCTATTGACGAATGTCCAGCTAAGGAGAGAATATCTGATTATTCTGATGTTGAAAGAAATACTTCACCAGATTTTCATCTTGATGATTCTATGGATAAATTTAATCAATTTGAAGAACCTAAAAGTCATCCAACAAGGCTTCTATCAACGAGAACAGTAAGTTGAATCTAATTGATGTTATATTCGGTTTAAATTATGTGGAGGTTGCTTATATTGTTGTGCTTTCACTTTCAGGCCATTTCTCCAACATCTCAGGAAAAATTGTCCAAGGCTATGAACTCTATGCGGTTACAAGATAAAGAACGCGAAAGTAAGTTCTTGAAGTTATACATTAGTTAGTAGGACGTAGTTTGGAAATCCCATATAATGTCTTTTTGTAAATACTAATTTTCATGATTATCTGTATGATATAAAAAGTCATCTTTAATGCCTCAATATGCAAGTTAATAACCCCACATTTTTTTTATTCAACAACATTTGGAGAGGTGGATTTTAACCTATAATCTCGTGGTTACTGAGTTATACAAGATACCACTAGAGCTATGCTCTTGTTGGCGTTAATATCCCCATATCAAATAGAGTGTAAAACTATTTTCTTGACAAGAAAATGCCAAGTTTAGCACAGTCCTTCAAAAGGGGCAAGTACTCGGTAAAACTATGAACTACTTAAAAGTTTTGTAAGTCTCGTCTCACCCCTTTTGGCTGTGCTTATGTTTTCATTATACGTGAAAGATAAACGTTAATGTAGTGACATTTGTTTTACCAGGGAGCCTTGGCACTAATGCATGAAAAATTAAAGATTTTCAATTCTTCTTTTCATTTTCATTTTCCTCATTGCCTCTCTTTCATTTTAGCATGCGGTGGCAAACCATATTTCGAGGAAATCAAGTACAAGGTTGGCACTGCTGAAGAGTGTGACCAGATGAAGAGAGTTTATTCCGATATATATCATGAGAAAAATATAAGGAAATCAAAGGAGAGAAGGTTTCACTCAGCAAGCACCACTAAAGTTCCTCATGCTAGCATGAGAAGCCCTACTGTCCAAAATTGTTCAGACAGTGTCATTGCATTTACACAACGACAGATGAAGGACATCGAGTGTCTTGCTCTGAAACTTACAACTCAGTTAAAGTCAATGAAAGCAATTGTTAAAGACAGACTTCTTGTTGAAGGCAACAAAGCTACAAGTTACAAGTTTAACACAGATGAGGTAATTAAACATATATGTGAACATGACTTGATGACTGCTACCTTATTACAAATACCTGTATTGAACTTTAACTTTTTTCTAATTTTCGTCAGCTTCGTAGGTGGAATATAAAACCTTGATTTTACTTTCTTAGAATGCTAAAAATTTGAATTTTCTATGTTCCCTAGCACTTTTCATGTTTGGCAAGCCTCTTTGTTTAATAATTGGACGTGATCTTTGGGGAGTTTCAATTATTAATTGCATCAAGCATTAATTCGAATATAGGAATATGTTTCATCATGCTTTTAATCCTATTCACCCCTTCCCTTAGCGTTTGTTACTTGGTATGTACGTAGGCATTTGATAAAAATTTATCGAGGCTTTTGTGGTGAATTGTATACATATCAACAGCATTCATCCTACAACCTTTTGCCAGCTTCCTTTGGGGTAACTTGGTGAAAGATATAGATGCTTGTTGGAATAATGGGTTAATTGGGTCATTGATCACTGTGTAGACACATTATGTAGAATTAATGTGTTGAGGATTTCACCTTGAAATTGTGAGTGGATCTTCTAACATTTAAGAGATAGATGAGCATGTGTTGAGGATCTCACCTTGAAAACGTGAGTGGATCTTCTAGCATTTAAGAGATAGATCATAGATGCTTGCTTCATTCATCGCCAATTGATTTCGAGATGAAACTGTTATCTAATATGGTATTAGAGTTCATTTAACTCAACCGGGTATTTGGTCCAACAAATAGAAATTGAGATTCAATTTAAGAATGATGAACCTGAAAAGGTACCATCTTGAGAGAGCATGTTAATGATCTCATATAAAAAAGGCGAGATCTTTAGCATATAAGAGATAGATGTGCTACTCTATTTATTGCCAATGGGTTTTGAGATGAAACTCTATGTTATCCAGTAGAATGTAGCATATATTTGTTACTTAGATTCTGGTATATCAGTAACTCGCACCTGAACTTCCATGCAACTGGTAGTCGGTGCAAATATTCGATAGTTAATAGATTTGAAAGTAACATCTGGTTCATTTTTCTTTTCTTTATCCCGCCTTTCTGTTGTTTGCTCATTTTATATAAGGTTCTTACATATTGTTCTGTATTTTGGCAGGTGAGAACAGCCATTGGCGATGCAACAAAAGCTGAAGCAAATGCAAAGAAACTGCTTACCATGATGTTGAGGGACTGCAACCGCTTTTGTAAAATAATGGTTTGTTTCTCAACATAATCTTGTAAGGAAAACACTGATTTTTCTTCCCCTAACTGTCAAATAATTGACTGCAGAAAACAAGCGGCCATGATTCTCCAGCTTCTCCACCTGCAATCCAGAAGGTGAAGAGGAAGATTACATTTGCTGACGAAGTTGGGCGGCAGCTTTGTGAAGTTCGGTTGTTCAAGGACGACATTAACGCCGAGTCTCTTGTGGAAACCAGTCCTGAAAAGGTATGAAACAGTCAGAAATTAAAAGCCTACTTGTAACTAACTTATAATTTGATCATCCTTCTGTTTTAAAATTTTACTTGTAAATTCTCATGGCTCATTTAAAAGAGTGCAGTGATTTCGAATTCTGGTGTGGAAGTGAGATTTTGTACGGACTGGTTCCTAAATGTTTGGTGCTGCATTGTACTTGTGAATGTTTGAGATTGGTTAAGGTTATGCGCTTTTCCAACTGTATATATCAATTTAAGAGTTAATAACACTTTTTTATTGATTACTCATTTTAAATCTATATCTCGAGTGCTATTTTGTTATTATTTATCTGCATTTTGAGTGGAAATTAATTTCTCTTTTCAACAATATGTTGTTGCCATAACTCCGGTTTTGTGGGAAAGGTTTTGTATTGCTGTTGGGGATTTGTACCCTTTAACTTCCTATAGGAAATATAGAATGAAAATTAGTTGGTTCTAAAATTTGTGGGAAATGGTTTGTAGTGCAAATTCCTTTTACTTCTTGGTTATTGTCTTTTACATCAAACTAGGATGTTGACCAAACATTATAGGATGTTGTGTTTTGAGTCAGATGAACATTAGGGTAAGAGCGTGGATTTGAACCTCCATTTCAAAGGAGTGGACACAATTCAGTAATCAATAAATTATGTTGGCTTACATTTATATTTATATATATATATATATATATATATATATATATATATATACATCAACATTTTGGTTGTTGATCCTAGGAGGGAGATATACTAGATTAATGGACTATCATAAATGAGACATATCTCAATTATTGTCACGTGTCATAATGTTTGATCTTATAATAAATGGATATCAATAAATTTTATATAAAAATAACTGTTAAATATGTAAATCATTATCACTTGTAGGTAGGGTTACTACTTAATTGAATATTTAACAATAACAAGACCAAATACCCTTTAAACTATGTGAACTAAGCCACAATAGAACCGATGATTTTGTAGAGTCAGCTTTTAATAGTTGTTTTAAAAATGTAAACGAATTACTTTTACAATTTAATTTTCACAACCGTGCGAAACTCTGGTTGGGCTTCATCAGTTGTTGGAGTGGGAATCATGAAACAGAAACTCGCAAACCTCAGAAAAAGCTCCGACAATAAGCCGATGATACTCCGGCGAGTTCAACCTCAAATAACAATCCAAAAGCTCCTCCAATCCCTTCCCCTCAAATATCTCCTTCTCCAATATCATCTGCACCATCGATCTCTTGAAATCTTCTTGCGGCTCCTTCGATCTCTTCTTCACCTCCACAAAGCTCTGCCCCATTTTCCCTTCCACTTTCTTATCCGGCGACCCTTCCTCCGAGAAACTCGCCGATGACTTCACCAACTCCTCCGTTCCTTCGTACCCTTTCGACCATCTTTTTACAGTTAATGCTTTTCTTTTGAGCCCCATTTTCTTCGATTTCTTTCTGGCCATCCAACAAAACAGAGAGCAGCGCTGTTTCTTTTCGCCGGAGACTTCGTGCTCTGTTTCGCCTCTGTTTTCTGCCTCTTCTAGTAGTCCGTGTTCCCTGGCGTATGATTTCAATTTGCAGCTGCAGCAGACCGATGCGGACTTTTCCGATGATGGGTCGGCGAGGAAACTCACCGGCGTGGACGGCGGAGGCGACGGTGGGCTGGGGTAGCAGATGTAGCAGGATCTGGGGCTGGCCGGGAATTGTTTGCTGTAGTGGTAATTTGCCGGCGAAGGGGTTTTGGGGAAAGATAAAGGGTGTTGGTGTTTGGGGCGGCAGAGGCGGAAAGAGGAGATGAAGAGACGGCATTTGAGCTTGAAGCTTCTCGCCATGGCCGGCGAATTGCTCTGTTTTCTGGGTGTTTAAATAATTGTGATGGGAGGGAGATGGTGGCTGGCCGGCAGCGAAGTTGAGTGACGATGAGAGGTTAATTAATGTTTAATTGAATTTTTCGTATACGCAGCAGCTGTCTAAATGAATAATTGAGAATGCCAACAATATGATCAATTCTTATGAACAATTATATCAAAAACAAAAAATAATGTAAACAATAGATTATGTATATGAATTTTCAAAAACTAAAAAAGAATTATTTTCAAAAACACTAGTTTAGGTACATCTTCTTAAATATCAATTTTTAAGTTTTTTTTTTAAATATTAATTTTATAATTGTGAGTATTCGCGGTGGCTTAGGTGAATGTTGATAATTTTACAAGATAGATAGGGATAGATTAAATTTATAAGTTTATAGATAACAACTATTTTTCATAACTTGACCCTCACACGATTTTCTTAAAATGAAAGTATTGGATGTTTAAAATTTTGAGCAATACTTGACAACTTCCCAAAAATTATACACAAATTGTGAGATATCGGTGTACAACATCTCCACTATACTATTTCTCTTTTATTAATGAAATCATCAACTTTATGTATTTTTTTAGGATTTTTTAATTTTATATATATATA
>JBBMEF010000014.1:8220811-8243534 GCA_037832685.1 Sicyos baderoa | reverse complement strand
GTGATCACGGCTAAGATTAAACAACCAGGAAATGTGCGAATGATTTCAGCAATGCAGTTAAAAAAGGGACTCGGTCGCGATGAACCTACATTTATGGCAATACCCTTAATCAAAGACCCCGTCCAAACAGAATGTATTTGGAAAGACATTCAAAATGTCCTACAGGTATACGCTGATGTTATGCTCGATAGTCTGTCGAAGAATCTGCCTCCTCGTAGAGGGATTAACCATGAGATTGAGCTGTTACCAGGAATCAAACCCCCAGTGAAGAATGTGTATCGAATGGCACCACCTGAACTAACTGAGCTTCGGAAACAATTGGATGAGTTGCTCAATGCAGGGTTTATTCGCCCAGCTAAAGCGCCCTATGGGGCTCCGATGTTGTTCCAAAAGAAGAAAGATGGGACCTTACGGTTGTGTATAGACTACATGTCCCTAAACAAGGTCACAGTGCGCAACAGGTATCCTTTGCCCATAATAACAGATTTATTTGACCAGTTTCATGGGGCCAAATACTTCACCAAGTTGGACCTCCGATCTGGATACTATCAGGTGCGCTGAGAGAGACGAGCCGAAAACAACATGTGTCACGATATATGGAGCATTTGAATTCCTCGTGATGTCATTCGGGTTGACGAATGCTCCCGCCACATTCTGCACCTTGATGAACCGAGTGTTTCATGAATACCTCGACCAATTTTTCGTAGTATACATTGATGACATAGTAATATACAGCCCTACATTGAAAGAACATCAAGTGCATTTGCGGTTAGTTTTTGAGAAGTTGAGGCAGTATCAGTTGTATGTAAAAAGAGAAAAATGCGCTTTTGCTCAACGACGTATTAGTTTCCTCGGACATGTCATAGAATGCAGTCACATCAGCATGGAAGAGGACAAGTTAAGGGCTATCCGCGAATGGAAAACCCAAAAATCAGTGACTGAAATACGATCTTTTTTGGGATTGGCAAACTACTATCGACAGTTTGTTGAGGGATTCTCTAAGCGAGCAGCGCCACTCACAGAATTGTTAGTGGGAGTGGTCCGACAGTTGTCAAAAAGCATTCGAGGATCTGAAAAAAACCATGACGAGGGTACCTGTCCTCGCATTGGTTGATGTTATAAAGCCGTTCAAAGTAGAAACGGATGCGTCCGACTTTGCCCTTGGTGGTGTCCTCATGTAGGAGGACCACCCGGTGGCTTATGAAAGTAGAAAATGAACGATACCGAAAGGCGTTATACTGTCTCAGAGAAAGAGATGTTAGCAGTTGTGCATTGTCTGAGGACGTGGAGACAATATTTGTTGGGGTTTCATTTTGTAGTGAAAACCGGTAACAACACGATATGCTACTTCTTCAATTAGCCGAAGTTAACGTCCAAGCAAGCTCGTTGGCAAGAGACTCTTGTCGAATTTGACTTCAAGTTTGAACATAAGTCAGGGAAGAATAACCAAGCAGTTGATGCCATGAGTCGAATGAGTGAACATGCGGCCCTGTGTATGTTCACTCACATCCACGCCAGCAAGGTGGATGGCTCCTTGTGCGACGTCATCAAGACACACTTACAGAAAGACCCTTCGGCCAAAGTTGTGGTGGAGTTAGCCAAAGCAGGACAAACTAGACAATTTTGGGTCGAAGAAGACTTACTTCTGAAAAAAGGAAACGGTTGTACGTCCCGAGAGCAGGCAACCTAAGGAAGAAACTGTTATATGAATGCCACGATACTCTATGGGCGGGCCACCATGGGTGGCAACGAACCTATGTCTTACTGAAAAAAGGATATTATTGGCAGAAGATGCGGGATGATGTTATGCAGTGCACTAAAACCTGTCTCATCTGTGAACAGGACAAAACTGATAAGCAAAAGGTGTTAGGCCTCCTTGAACCATTAGTGGTCCCCACGAGACCTTGGGAAAGTGTGTCGCTCGACTTTATCACACACCTTCCGAAGGTAGGTGACCATGAAGCCATCTTGGTGATCATTGATCGATTCTCTAAGTATGCCACTTTTGTGCCAACACCCAAGTTATGCTCTACCGAGTTGACAGCCTAGATTTTCTTTAAACATGTAGTGAAATTGTGGGGCATCCCTTCAAGTATCGTTGGTGACAGAGACAGTCGATTCATAGATACCTTCTGGACAGAGTTATTCGCCATGTTGGGAATTAGTTTGAATATTTCATCAAGTTACCATCCAGAGACTGATGGTCAGGCAGAACGATTCAATTGCTTGCTCAAAGAGTATTTACGACACTTTGTCGACGCAGGTCAAAGAAACTGGGTGCGGTTGCTTGATGTAGCCCAATTTTGCTTTAACTGTTAAACTAGCTCCTCCACAAGAAATAATCATTTTGAGATTGTGAGTGGAAGACAACCAGCACTACCTCATATCATCGATCATCCACATGCGGGGAAGAAACCTCAAGCTCACAATTTCACGAGAGAATGGAAACAGACGACAGAAATTGCGAGGGCGTACTTGGAGAAAGCCTCTAAGCAGATGAAAAAGTGGGCCGACAAAAAGCGTCGGTCGATCGAATTTCGAGTAGAGGACCTGGTCATGATCAAGTTGAGACCTGAACATATCAGATTTCGTAGTCGAAAGGACCAAAGGCTCGTACTGAAATATGAGGGACCAGTGGAAGTATTACAGAAGGTTGGGGTGTCGTCTTATAGGGTGACATTACCCGCATGGATGAAAATTCACCATGTCCTCCATGTGAGTAACTTGAAACCCTATCATCCAGACCCTGAAGATGATCAATGAAACACAACAGTTAGACCAGGCATCGATCTTAAGAAAAAAGAAGACAAAGAAGTCGAAGAGATTATCGACGAACGTACAAGAAAAGTTAGAAGGCCCGTACGGACTGTTCACAAATTCCTAGTCAAATGGAAGAACCTCCCTACGGATGAATCAAGCTGGGAAAAGATTGAAGACTTGCAGCGGTGGACACATAAATTCGACCAATTCAAGAACCATCAGTTGACAGGGACGTCAACGCTTTAAGTGAGGGAGGATGTCACGGTCACGCTTGTCTAGGGCATGTTGCCCATGGCCGCGTGCCCGTTCCGAACCCTTTTACCATGCTTTCATATGTTAGATTTCATTTTCTTCATGTTATCATTATTTCCATTTTATAGGATAGTATTTGATTGCATGTTGTTTTTAATTTCTTTCATTTTTTGGAGTGTATGTCTCCTCGCCCTTTTGATATGCAAGCCTGACATATCAAAAAGGCCCTAGAATGTACTATAGGAGGTATGACTTCTTGAAGCTTCCTTCCTACCAGTTATATTTGTGATGCAATATAGTTGATGTGGTCCTTGTTGCATTGGGGTATAACCTTTCAAAAGACAAAAGTATTTCTCAAACCTTCTTTCTCCCTTTTTCGAAAACCTTTTCTCGAGTCCCGAGAAGGAGGTTGCCCATGTTGGGCCACCCGCTTTGCGCTTTCGTTTAGCTGATTTGCTCGCCGGATTAGAGTAAGTGTCTCACGACCACTTCGCCAAGGTCAACGAAGTTAGATCGTGACACTCTGCTTTCTATTGATTTCGTCCGCTATCCTATCCTTGTACAAGAGGCAAGTTGTTGTGAATAAAGGCTTAAATCTATCAAAAGTAAAAGGAAAAATGAAACATTATTTTTTAAAAAAGAAAATGGCATATACAAATCTTCTTACTAGAATAATAAACGCAAACTATAAATTTCGTAGTTGTTAATTCACCAAAATACCTTGACGATTTTTTTTTCTTGTACATTCAATTGTTACAAAACTGGGCCTTACTTTTTTCTTTTTCTTTTTTGGCCACATGCAAAGTTTTGTCAGTTTTGAATTTTGAGAAAATTTGTCCATTCTAGAATGTTCAGATCTTGTTTTTTGTGTACTTTATGGCAGAATAGTATGAACATAGACAAAGTTAGTTTCTGGTTGGTGCTTGTTCTTGCGCTTGGGAGTGGAACTTATAGACAAAGGTTTTAGGTCTTGTTGGGATATGATTGTTGTTGTGTGAAATAATGGCTTTCCCCTTTGGGGGTTAATTTATGGGGTTTTTGCATGTATATTAAAAAGAAACAAAATAATTTATTTCATAGCATAATTCCAAAAGTTATTCATATATAGCAAAAATTTATCCAAGGTTTGTGAAATGACTAAAATACTCATGGAGTCTAGATTTCTTCCCCCAATTTTATTTTTGTCCTAATTCACTTGCAGCCTCTCATCCACTCCCACCGATAGATTTCTATCAGTGCCGCTAATAGAAGTGTTGATAGACTTCTATCGGTGTCGCTGATAGACTTCTATCGGTGTCGTTGATAGACTTCTACCAGTGTCGTTGATAGAATTGATAAGCTTCTATCAATGTCGCTGATAGACTTCTATCAATGTTGCTGATAGAAGTGTTAATAGATTTCTATCGATGCCGCTGAAGACTTCTATCAGTTCTATTGATAGACTTTCTATCCGGGCGTTGATAGACTTTTATCAGTTGAACTAAAAAAGAATTTGCAAAGAAAAACTCACAAAGTCAATCAAATCAATTTCTATTAATTTTATTGATAGAACGTTTTTAAATTCTTTGTTCTTCTTTTTTTTTCTTCAAGACAGAACATTAGGTTACAAAAGGGGGCAAAATAGCTAGAACTTGAAATTTACAAAGAAAAACCTATGAACCCACAAAGAAGTTGATTGAAAATTTTAAACCCAAAGAAGAAATCGGTGAAGACGAACCCATGAAAAAATGGAAAAGAAATCGAAGTGCCGGAAGCTTCGAGAGGGAGAAAATGAAATGACAAGAATGAAGGCAGGCTTGAAGAGGAAGAAAGGGTAAATTTGAAAATTAAAAAGTTATATCAAAAAGTTGCTATGTATGAATTATTTTTAGATTTGTGCTATAATTATAATTGGGTGAGCAAAATATGCTATTGGGGGCAAATTCCCTTACTTTTTATTCATTTAATTTGGTGGAATCCTGCCCTTTAGTCATGGAGATGGACGATAGATTATCCTCTAAATATTATCCAAAAAAAACTCCATGTTGGTGGTGGTGATAGCTTTATGGTCTGCCCTTTTGGAGTATCAACACTCCTTTTCGGTTAAGACCATGACACAAAAGTTTGAATCTACAATTAGGCTAGGTTTTGTCTTTGGTTCTCCTTTTTGGAGTGGTCAAGCTCCAACTTGTGGAGAAGTTTGTGGTCCCATTTTCTGGGAGTTACGGTTGTATCAATTCTTGTGATTTTAATGAAGTGTGTTTTTTTCAAAAAAGAATAATATGAACATAGACAACCTATTCAGACCATGTAACGAAGAAATATACTATTAGCATCCTTCAAAAAGTTTAAATTATGTCCTATTGTTGTGGCCTAATTTAGATCATATTTTATTTATTTATTTATTTTTAATTAAGATAAAACAATAAAATGTAACCCAAATTAAACTTCACATAGACTTTTCATAGGCCATGCCGAAAGATGACTTAAATTGCTCTCTTTTTTATACTACCATCATCATTACAAACTACTACCTAATCAAGCAATACCTGTTGCTAGATTGTTTTGATTTATCCCTCAACGAAGGCCATTTAAAACTGAAAAAACCCATCAAGCCTACAATGTCTCCTAAAACTAAGGCTCTTTAACAACCCATCACATAAAAATTTACCTTTTTTTTGTTACTATTATTAAGCATCTGAGTTCAAATCATCCATGCATTTATTTTATGTTCTTTACACGCATCTCTACCATTCTCACATGCACCTGCAACATTTGAGTATTTAGGAAAAATTACAGTGAAATAGAAAATGGAGACGTTAAGAACTCAAACTTGACGGGACTTCGGGCCAATAATGCATATTAGCTTAAATTAAACTTTACTGTCAAATGCCAATGACATCTCAAACAAAAACATGTGAAACACAAGAATAAATTACCTTGGTTAGGTTAAATCCAGCTCAAAAATGTTTCAACAGACCCAACAACAACAACAAACCTAAGAAGACAGATGGTTAACTGTCAAAATCGTCGAGCAGACAGACGAAATAGGCTGGCTGCTGCATCTCTGTGATCTTTTTTGGGGGGTTGGTTCAGCTACAAAAATAATCCATTTACAGAAAAAGTTGGATGTTATTTACATTTGCCTCCAAAGCTTCTCTTCTCTCTCTCCTAATCTTCAACGGTCTGAATCTCACCCATCATAATTCGGTTACTAACTACATTGAAACCCAAAACTGATGGACTAACCTTCTTCCCTTTCTTTCCTTTCTTCTTTCCTCCACCCTTCTCGCGGTCCAGATCTCCACCAGCATTGCCAGCATTTACTTCTCGAGCAGCTATTGCAGGCATCTTCCTATCGTTCCGACTTTGAAATGCAATTTTGAGAACGTCAGCTGGGAGCAACTCCTTGTAATTGAGGAATTGATCAATGAACTCATGGCCGGGATCATATGATCCAAGGTTCTCTATCAAAAGCACCTCTGCCTCAGATCTTGATTGCTTCAAGCAGAATTCCAGGAAACTTGTGTCTAGAACGAGCAAAAAGGTGAAACTCCATTAACAAAAGATATTAAAACAGTTCTTATTTACCAGCAAAAGAATATTATATATATATATATATAAATTAAGGGCCAAGCTATATCATTTTCGTTTTTGCCTTAAAAACAAAAAGCATGGACAAATAATTTTAAAAAAAGAATAAAGAGAAACAAGGCATATTATTTAGCTTTAAACTATTAAAATATTTCCATATTTCTTCACATTGAAGTATTTACATGATCAAAAGGTTTCAATTTTAATTGATACATGCATTTAATATATAAAAAGAATGAAGGCTAAAAATAAAGTTTGGAAGCTGAAAAGGTAAGCGATATGTTACTAGCGATGCAAACATTTATGAAATAGATTCAAGGAAACCCGTACAGTTGTTTCCCAATGATTGAGCGCCTAGTAGAAAAGCACAATAAAATTAACATGTTTTGTTTATCATAAAAAATCATTAGGAAAAAAATCTTATTTTTCTCAAATATTTTATCATATCCGCGTTGAACTATCACTCTAGTGTGAGGAAATCAAAAAGATTGAAAACATTATGAAAACCAAGGCCTTCATGCCAAAAAGAACTCGCATTCACAAGGAAAATATCTCTCTTCAGCAAGGCGAGGGAAGATACCTTTAGTTCCAATGAGCCTTACAGATTCACTCTCACACCAATTGCGGAACCCCATAGCTTCTACAAGATGAGGAAAAAAATAATCATTATACATGCCCTAAGAAGTTGGTGAGAAGAAAAGGTAATGGAAAAATCCTTCACTCCGTTCCTAAAGAGAAAAAAAAGACCTAAGCCCATAAAAAAATCTAACCCGAATGCTTGGTAACTGGATCTTGTTTGGCTTTCTGAGACGACTGTGCAAGCGTTGAAAAATCAGCTTTGCCACTAGATGATTTTTGTCGACTTAACAACCCTGTCGAAGCTGCTGCTTTTGCAGGGGTGTTTCTATTTCCCCGACTCGTGTGGCTCCCAAGACCAACGTCAGCCCTGAAAACAGAAACATGAGCTTATTTTCCCTTTCAAATCCAGGATTATAGTGCAACAATGGCAGCTACAATAAAAAAAATCTACCATGTTGCCAAGTATATACAGAAATCAAGACCCTGACCCAGAAGAGGTGGGCAACAAAAGAGAGGAGTTCAAACTCAACAAAGGACGCCGAGATAAGAGGTAACGCTAATAGGTCATTAGTAGCATTGACAGTGATAAAAAATAAAAATAAAATAAAGCTGGGCAAAGGAAAAATCATACGGCTGATTTTCTTGCTTTGACTCAATGGGCCCCCAAAATAGGTCATCGTCGCCTAGGGGGGATGATACAGCCTTCGATGGGGAAGAAGCCGAAAGAGCCCAGGAAGGAGCACTAGTGCTGCTGCTACGACCAACCTGAGTTGGCTGAGCCTTTTGGGGAGTAGGGATTTTATGAGAATGCTGAGTAGAAGAATTTTTTCTTTCCTGCTCCTGAATATCCCTTAAAGATGTGGGCTTGTAAACCTTCCCAGAGTCACTGGACCACGCTGGAGCAGGGGCCACACTAGCAGCTTCTCCCTGACCCTTCCATAGAACAAAATCACCAAAAGAAGGCCCAGAAGGAATGGCAGGCATTGCATCCTTCTCAGGCTGTGTCTGGCGGGAGATCTTCCCTTTCTCAATGGAACTTGAACCAACAGGCACATCAGCAGAAGGGACCGAAGGAGAGGCCTTTGTACCAACACCCTTAGACTTAGCAGACTTCTTACGGCTCTTTTTGGTGTCTTTTGCCTCGATAAAATTGTCATCAACTGGTTCTGCTTGTGATGCCATGACCTGAGGCAAAGAAGCAATCTGAACAGGGTCAGAAACACGGACATCACCTGCACCAGATTTCTCCATATCATTTTCCGCCAGCAGATCATGCAATTGGCTCTTTCTACTCCTTGAATTTTCAAGTTTTTCGCTTGGTTCAGAGTTCACAGAATCTTTATGAATTTCTCTGGAAGCTTTTGGATCCGAACTGCTCAGGATCCCAGACCAAGGAGTTGATGAGGTCATAGAGTTGATAGAAGGTGAAATCTCCGAGACAGCAGGTTCTGTATGTGCCCTTTTCTGCTCTTCCTCCTGAATCTCCAACAATGACTTTGCCTTGAAACTTGAGGCAACTTTCCATGCTCTTTGACCAGATTGAATTTGAGAGTTAGGCACAGAGTCAGATCCAATTAGTCTGGAGTCATCCTTCACTTGAACAGTTTCATCACCAGTCCAGGCAGAGGCAGAGGTTTTAACTGGTTGACTGCTCACAAGGGCAATTTTAACATCCCCATCCCTGGTCTTCTTAGAAGATGAAGACGTATCACTTGACTTTCCCACAATGTTATCTGCCTTCAATTTCAAATCATTTTCTGGTTTTCCACTTTTTGGTTGCTTTGACTGCTGAATAGCAGAACTTTTAGAGTCCTTGGCCTGGTCAGAGGAAAGCAACTTGGAAGATTTTTGCTTCTTGGTCTTTTTATCAGAAGATTTTCTTAGTTCTTGTACTTCAACATTTTTCAATTCTGTCTCCAAAGAGTCGTCTTTGCATACATCCCTTTCAAGCTTTTCCACCGGCATTCTAGCTTCTTCAACCTTCACAACAGGTGCACTAACGGGAATGGAAACTACAATATTGTGAACTTCTGCTGGTGGTATAGCAACTGAAACTTCATCAGGATGAGGTTCGGCAGTAGCATCAGATGCAAAAGATGTGACAGTTGCATCCAGCCCTGTTACAACCTCTGATATCTGCTCCAAAGCTTTATTAGTGTGGCTAACAGATGATGTTGGTACAAGATTCACATCTTTCGGATGAATGTCATTAAGCTGCAGCTGCTCCGGAAGTGCAGTATTCCAACTGTTCTGCTGAACAACATTTCCAAACATTTGATGTGGTAGAACAAGGGACGGATGTTCTGGATTAACATTGTAACTGGCTCCCTGGGTAACTGGCAGGGCCTGTCCAAAGGTAGTTGCACGAACAGTTAGTACATTTAAGGGCTGCGAACCAATCTGAAAGTTCTCTCTTGAGAGCTGAACTTGAGATGGATCTGTAGAAGCATTTCCAATGGGTATAGGAGCGCCCTGTAGCTGTCCAAAAGATGGATCACCATAATGCTGACGTGACTGATGCTCTGATAGAACCTGGGAGAGCAACTGTTGTTGCTGTAATAACTGTTGTTGCTCCTCTTGTTTCTGCTGCTGCTTAAGTAGTAAAAGCTTGTCCAACAATGACATTTGTTGTGCAGAGAAAGGCACTTGAGAATGCAACTGCAGCAGGTGCTGTTGTTGCAGTTTACTTATCAGTTGTGGATCTTGAGATAAGCTGGAAGGAAGAAACTTATCTGGAGTTAAGGTAGGATTATCAGTAGCTTGAGCATGTAAATCTGTCAGGGGTGGCTGTGGTTGCAATCTCTGTTGTTGGAAACCAAAAGGTGCCTGTGAAGACCTGTTAAGATCATGGTGCAACTCAAGTTTACTTTGGAGAGGATCGAGAGCACACTGTGAAGCAAATTTTGACCAGCCAGCAACATCATTGATGCCAGGAGGTGCTTTGTCAGACAAGCCTTGTAGAATAGCTGTAATGTCAGCACTTTGAGAAGTTTGGCGAGACTGGTCGATGATTGAAGACAAGAGTTTTGCTTGCTGAATTGGATCATCTAGGCCAATATCCGGCTTAGATACCTTGGAAGTAGCATCCATTCCAGGCCAAAATGCATAGGAGTTGGTCAAAGACCTTTGCCGTTCAAGTTCCATTCTTTTGGCCAACAAAAAAAGGTTGTTTCCATTGTCTATTCCCAACGAAGACAAATGATTAGAGTTGTTTCCAAAATATCCTGACACACCTACACAATAAGCATCACGATCAATTTAGATTCGACTACAATATTATAAATTTATAATAAAACCATAACCGTGCATAAGAACTTTAAAGAAAAGTGATATAACAATATTCTTTTTCACATATAAAAGCAGACCTTCAGAAAAGGCACTCTTCTCGAGAGGTGAAGAACCTATATTATTCGACATGAGTGACTCCAAAAATCTGTTTTCAGCTTCCAACGTTGAGCCATGTTTATGCCTCATATCATTCCTCGAAGTATCAATCTCATTCAAACCAGTATGAAGCTTTCCCAAGCTACCATAACCAGCATTAACTAATGTATCTGCAACTTCATTCGGCTTGGGTCCACTAAATCCGGGTGGTGGCTTGGCTTTAGATCGTAAATGAGGCATTACATCACCGAGAGCTGAAAATGGCAAGTCATTTGGTGCATTTACCAGACGGACAAGTAAATCCAAGCCAAAATACCCACTCTCGAACCATTGAATAATGTCAGCCCCACTAAATGGGCCTTGAATTGCACCAGAAGGATCAATATAATGAAGTTGCAAATCTTCTGGAGCAGATTGAACGTTTTTCCTTGCAAGTTGTTCCTTGTCCAAAATCCCTGAAAGCTGCCTTCTAATGATAGATTCTTCCCCGGTCTTCCATTTGGGGGTGTCTTTTGGATAAGATGGAGTGGCTGAATTACTTCCCCACCCATCATTAAGATTCTTTGAAGGCTGTAGCCAACCCTTGTCAGAAGTTCCTGAGCTAATATTATTAGGATTATCTCTCCAATCAGGCAAGGGTGTGGGATGCTCAAGTGATGAAGCATGCCACGTACTGCCAGGATGAACATAGGTACCCCCCTTAACACTTGATTCCCTATTGACAGGCACCTCATCTGTTTTTCTTATAGCACTGTTATCTTCTCTGAAAGCTGCACAAATACAAACATTGTACAATCATCCTCAGAAACAAAAGAGACATAAGTCCATGCAAAAAAATGAATTCTGAAAAACAATTATTACATTCCGTGACCAGATACAGACAATCAGACATATCCACCAAAACCAAAAAAGTTGAAAAACCAAAAGCAAGATAACGCATTTAAAAGAGGAAAAAAAATGCTACAGAGCATCCCCATATTAGTAATACCAACAGGAAAATATAAAATTACATTTGTGAAACTGAAACTTGGAGACCTGGGGATAAAATATCGACCGTGTTACCATAATTATCAAAATTGTACAATTATCCAACCATTTATTTAATTCTATATCATTTTGCAAATTGTAAACTTTTCATTGATAAAAAAAAAAAGATAATAAAAATAAAAAGTAGTCCCAAAAGGAGTTCAGGAAGACCTGCTCCAACATAGATTTTATGCTTAAGCTGATAGGTTGAGGTAAGTTTAGTTATATCAACTAACAGGATAAAAAAACAATCTGATAAGAATCAGAAGACAGAACTTGTCAAAGAACACTTGTAACAGTTCTGCCCACATTAAACAATGAGTAGCATGAGTCAAATTCTGAACTACTTCTATCCTCCAGTTAAGGTGCAACTTACATTCAGAGAGCTTGCTACCAGCATGTGCCATGTGTTCCTGAATGATCTCATTTTTTGACTGTGGCCTACGATAAGGCGCCTGCCTCTCAGTAGAATTCTCTGAATAGTTTTTGTTATTAGGTTTAGTAGTGCTATCATCCTTGTCATCATTGTAATCATCAAATCCATGAGGTAGATCCTCTCTACTTCCTGCTCACAAAACAAGGTCCAAGTTTAGGTAGTGAATCACCCCCCACAACTTTTTACTAATTAGAACGCACCATGCTCAAACAATTAAGATGATACATTTTGAACCAGGGGAAGGTAAAATACCAAGTTTTGTTCGTCTTGTCTGCATAATTTCTGATGAGTTTCGACCATCCTTTGATACTTGAGGTGCACCACTACTAACAATTTCCCCTTTATCAATCCCCTTCAAGGAAATCTAGAAAAAAGAATAGAAAAGGCATTGGCATTCAATAAGCTAAACAGCAAGAAAACATACTTCAAACACAATGGCATATAACAGTATTTTACCATTTCTTCAGTAGTTGGCGAAAAAAGAGCAAGAGGCTCTAATGGCTCATCCAACGTAAGAGTAGGAACCGGCACAAATCCATCTTTTAGAGTTTCCTGTGATGTCAGATTGGTAATCCTGAAAACATCAAGCAGCTTTGTCCTGCTATATTTGTAGTGGTAAGGCTCTCTTCCAGATTTCTCGGAGGAAGCTCCAAGAGAATTAGAAGATGAATAAATACTGTTTGAAGGGTTTACACCAGAACCGATGATTCCACGACCAAAAGTGAGGGTAGGAGGTGTGTTGTCCACAAGTCCACGATGGGAAAATGCAGGGACTTGTTTGGTTGGAGTTTGATTTTGATGATGAGGGAGTTCTCCCTTACCTCGACCCTGAGAGGAACTAGACCTCCAAGGGCGGTAATGATCTCCATCCCGATCATTTTTACCATAATTGGACACATGAGAGAAACTTTTATCAAGATGCAAATCAGCATCTCTTCCAGAGTCTGTCTGCTTCTCACGAAGGCCTTCAGTTTCCTTATCATCAGGGCCCCAACGTGTATTCCATTTGCTCTCACGGCGTTGATCATAATGAACATTATCGCGATTGCTTGAATCAGACCAGCGTTCTGATGGGCCTCGACGAGATTCTCTAAGGGGTTTGGTGGAAGAGTCTTCAGTCCAACGGTCCATCTTACGACTATCACCAGACTCTTTTTCGCCATCCCTCCAACGATCTTTTCGCATTGAAGAATTATTTTCTCTTTCTTCATCATGCCAACGGTCACGCCTGCCAGTTTCAGCATCACTCATGGATGGCCTAAAAACTTCTTTTTTCTTTTGTATGCCGTTCATGTTTTCATAATTTTCTGATCCCTTCATCATGTCCATGCGGTTTCCATAAGCAGGTTCATGACTGAAATGGCTTTCCTGAATATAAAGATAAGAGGACCAGAGATATCATAAGGAATTATAGTGAATGAACCTCCCGGTAACATATTATGAATGCCATAGTGGAATCACCATATAACTGAAAGATCAAATATCTCTGTCGTTAAGTATCACAAACAGATCTTGATAGAGATAAATGAAAGGGTTAAAGTTCAGATAACACACCCCAGTTCCAATTCCAAGCTTACTCTCCCCAGGCTTAGGAAGAAGCCACTGTGGTGAGAGAGGAATAGGAATTTCAGATCCCTGAACATCTGCATAAACATATTAAAAATAAGTAATCGTGTACCCATAACAATTTTCATAATCCATAAGCAGCATTATGATCAACATTGCTAAACATAATGGTATTACAAAAGTGGCATTTGATTTTAAAACTTACAAAAGATTTGAACTATAAACTATTTTAATCCAACACCATAAGAGATAGCTTTCATGAAATAATAAAAGCTATATATGCAACTCACTTTAATCAAAATAAATATTCTCAAATTAAAATAAACAAAAAGAAAAAAGAAAAACAAAAGCAATGCTTATGGGTTGTCTTTTACGTTGAACAGACAAGCTCTTTTGGTCAAGAAAAAAAAAAAAAAAAAAAAAAAAAAAAAAGAGCTTGTCTGTTCAACAGACAAGCTTTTAGTAGCTGCATATCATGATTCATATTTAAAGAAGCTTGGAGTGGATAAAAAGTGAAGGTGAGCTCAATATTTTATAAATCTACAGATCATCAGATAAATAGGTCTACAAACTGCCGTAGTTGCAATGCGAATGCTGCAAAGGTGAACTGATATCAGTAGAGCTTCAATATGCCATCTTTATCAATTAATAAGTTCCATAAATCAACAATTCATCAGAGAAATAAGTCTAATAACTGGCATAGTTGCAATGCAAATGCTGCAAAAGTGCACTCAATTTCTCGATACTAATAGACCTAGTTCCAGCTGAAACTTAACCCTGCCACATGCCAATGTCGAAAGCATACTTCACCAAGTTGAATATTTTTTTGTTCCACCATAGCTCACGTCGAAGAAACCAATATTCACAATCAGTCAAGTGGTTTGCTGTTCCAAATGGCATGGATAGAAAGAAGCAAATATGCAACAACAGGATTGCCAATTCAAAGAATAAAAAAAAAATGTCATCTAAAAACGAAGTGGTTAATAATAGTATCTCAAACCCTGATTTCATCGTGTATTGTCAAATAGCTTCAGAAAGGCTGTACCTTCCAGCTTCAACGAACAAAGAAAAACAACAAGAAGCAACACTCCGAATCCAAATTTCACTAACCTCAAACAAAAAAACAACAAGACAGAAATACAGAAACGAAATCTACTAGGAAGAACCGCGTTAAGGCAAACCTCGAAATCAACAATGACCAATAGCACTAAAACCCCTCCATTCATTAGAAAAATTAAAAATGCATCCCAAAAAACCCTAACTCAAATATCAATAAGCATCAGCGCAGTCAAACGAGGGCGGGCCTAGAAGACGACATTAAACCGAAAACATCGAGCCGGTGAAGCGCCCTCAGCTAGGTTAAGCTAAACAGTCCAGAACACAGTCGAAAAACGAGACGACGAAAAAAAGAAGAAGCGGCGGAGGCAACAAAGCAAGTAGAAATGAGAAGGAAAGTACCATTGGGAGCGTGGAGAGGACTGGAAACGGAGATATTGGGGCGGGAACCGAAGTCGAAGCGGCCGGCCATGGCTGATCGGAAAAGAGTTGCAGAGAAGAAACAGAGAGAGAAAGAAAACCCTTTTTGTGATTGCGCTTAGGACGAGGTGAGAGTCCAGAATTGGGGTTACGCTCACAATATAAACTAACCCAAATTCACACACAAAACGACATTAGGTTAAACAGAAACGACACGTCGTCCGGGCAACTCACTCTATTCTTTTTGTTTTACCACTTTTATTTTTGAGTTTCTTATATTTTATTTTGTAATAACCATGGAGGTGTTTGTTTTACTTAAATTAACTTCTCTACTCCATTTAACTCCTACTTTTCCTTTCACTTTTTCTTTTTAAAATTTTAATTTTTTTTCAACACTTTTATAATTAAATATATTTTGTGATTTTAAACTAGGAATTACTTTTATTATTACTTTTATTTTTTATCGGGTTGATTATATTTTTATCTACCTATTTTTTTAATTATTGAAATGAAAGTTGTTTTCGTTTATGTAATAAAATATTTAAAATATATTTTTTGAATTTAAAGTAACAGATAATTTTACAATCAATTTCACATTTCAAATATATTTTTAATAATTTATAAGTATTTTACTCTTATAATCAATTTTTTAAATAATATTAATTAATTGTTAATTAAATATTAATCTTCCTTGATCATATATGACCTAGACCTTTGAATAGGTGAGGAAAAACATTGAGCCTCATTTTCTTCTTTTGGCCAACTCTTTCTTTTCTCTTCTTTCAACTTCCAACAACTTTCTTAGCACTTTTCTTGTTGTTTTTTTAGTTTATTCTTAGAGTTAGCTAGTTTTATTGTAATAGATTAGTGGACTTTCACAAGGAGCACCAGTGAAGACCATTTGGCGCCTTTTAGAGATTTTTCTAAGCTTTCTTCTTCCCTTTTCTCTTTTATTCTTAGTTGTAATAGCTTTAGTTTTGAAATACTTTTCATTGCTTAATACATACTTTGTTTGTAGTTTTCCTTCCATGAGAATTTGTTTTGCCTTTACTTTTGCTTATTTTAGTTTATATTAACTTTTGGTTGCCCATTCTTGTTTAATTTCATAATGTATAGTGTTTATTTACTTGATATTATCGCAATTTATGGTGTCCACCTACATAGAAATAAATTTCCTATAGATTTCTTTGGCATCCAAATGTTGTAGGGTCAAGCGGTATGTCATGTGACACTATTCGAGGTGTGCAAAAGCTGGCTCGGACAGTCACATATATAAAAAAAAAAAAAAAGATATTATTGTTGTGACCAAAAGGATGAGCTAAACGCATATATGCGAAGGTTAAGTGAAGAATGTGTGTTGCATGTATCTTGGGTAAGTGGGGGATGTTGAGCTAAGATGTGGTAGGTATTTTAATTAAAAGCATGTTTTGACTGGTAGTCTATTCATGTTTGCTTTTCACTTCATCTTGAAAGAGAGAGATTAGAGATATATTATTCATGTCCATTAGTTTCATGTTAAAAGCTCTTGCATGTTAAAGAGGGAAGCTAGGTATAGTCGCCTCGCTAATACACATTTTATTGTTTATAGCTTCGAACAGATGTGAAAACTCATGTTCGTAGAGTATGAATTCATCTTGGTAAATAACATTTGATCACGTGTTGTGTGGAGTTCGCTTCTCACCATGAATTTACCATTGATGCATGCTAATTACATTCGTAAACCTTAACCCGAACCTAATATCTAATTGAAGTATTTCTCATGTTTTTATGTGTTTCTATTTTATTTCCTTCATAACGAACGTCTGTAGACATTTAGACGGTTGTTTATTAGGTGTTTGTGAAGTTTCGAGCATTGCATGTGTTACTATTTATTTTTTCAATATTTACGACATCTGTTTCATTATTGTAGTTATATAGTTTTTAGTCAATTAGTTAGTATAATTGCCCACCAAAATTTTATTTACTTTAATGTACTTGACTTTTCGATTTAACACTTATTTAGAGTTAAAACAGTCCTTGTGGAGAATGACTTTTATTTTATCACTTGACTATGATTGACTACGTAGACTTGCGTATAGTATGTTGAATGATTACAACATTGTTTGTTTATTGTGTAAAACGACCAGATTATTACTTATTTAATTGGCCAGTTCAACCGGCCAGTTTCCTCCGAATAAGAATAAATATCCAGATAGAAGCCTTCTTTATCAATGTCACCTACATAGTCATAATCTACAAAACCATATACCTCATTAGGATGAATATCTCTAAGTTTGTATGTTAATGATGCATTTGTAGTTCCATTTAGGTAGCTTAAAGCCCATTTAGTAGCTTCTTAATGTGTCCTACCTGGATTAGTCATATATCTGCTAGTTATACTAGCAACATAAGATAAATTTGGTATGGTGCATTCATAAGATACATAAGACTTCCTACAACTTGGGAGTAGAGAACTTTAGCCATGTTCGCTTGATGTTCAAGCTCTTCCTTCTTAGGAGAGTTTGTAGATAACAACTTAAAGTGTTGAGCAACTAAAGGAATTGAAACAGATTTGGAGGTTTCTAGATTAAAACGATTTAGAACCTTAAGACAATAGGTGTTTTGATTAATGCTCAAGGTGTCAACTTTCTTGTTTCTTTCTATTTTTATTCTTAAGAATTTTCTTAGATTGACCCAGATGTTTAATATCAAATTCTACTTTTAGAGAGATTTTGATAAGTTTGGTATCCTGCTTGGACTTACTTGCTAGTAACATGTCATACACATATAATAGAAGGTAAATATCTCAGCTATATGATGTAGTATTAGTGTAGACACAATTATCATATGCACTTCTTTTGAACCAAACTTCTTGATGTAGGTATCAACTTTATGATACCAACATCTTGGTGATTACCTATTGGTTGTTTCATGTAGATGGTCTCTAAGAGTTCTCCATATAAAAAGGTTATTTAACGTCAAGTTGGTCTATTTCAATGTCGTTTAAGGTTACTAAAATTAAAAAGCATCTTTTTTTATGTATGCTTCACAATAGGGGGGAAAATGTCATTATAGTCAATCCCCTCATTTTGAATAAACACTTTTGCAACCAATCTTGCCTTAAATCTATGTGTTTTTACTCCATGTATATCTTCCTTTAGTTTGTATACCCACTTGCAATGTACTTATATTTTAAATTACCCGGGGTAGGACAACGTTTTACTAGTTTGCTATCCTGAAGATTTATCTGAATTAATGAAAGCACGTGTTTTTATTTTTAAATATCTGAGACTTGTTGAAACTTTAACCATGTATGTTGGTAAATACCCATTAAAGACTTGTTTTAAAGTTCCACCACCTCATAACGAGTGTATGAGACCCGAAGGTCGTCATAGGACTCCATAAGATATTTTGGTCTATAACATTAGATTTTAGACTTATCTGGTCTAATGACATTAGCCATTAAAATTCTCTAGACGTATCGTCATTTCATGACATGACATCTAGTAGATTTGTGGCAGTGTACCCCTTCATGAGATTGTTTATTGTATTATGGTTCTACATTGTATTACATGTGATGCTTTAGTGATGTGTACATATTGTACCCCGAGCATTGGATATATCCTTAATGAATTTTAGAACTCACTCATTTCTATGTGGACTGTTCCTCCTCCCATCCCAGGTACTTAGACTAGGATCCGGACTAGAGATGTCTATGGGGCGGGGCGGGGCGGGGCCGGGGAAGTCATTTCCCGTCCCCGTCTTCTACAACGAAGGTGGAGTTGTGTACTCGTACGGACTTGAAGCAACAATATTTTTCACACAGGTAAACACATAGCCGGAATGGAGTTCACGTCTGTCGTTGTTGCGTTCGACGGGGTTTGGAGTGCAACAAATGTGTATTCGAATTTCAAGATGATATGTATTGATGTTGTTCACGGATCTAATACTATCTCAAATTATATATTCTATTTCGGAAGTGATTGAGCATGATGAAACGTCGAAGATTTCAAGCTTAACTCTTTACAAGAACGACACTAAAAAAAATATTATGTTAGAACTAATCGAGGAAAGAGACGTCAAATGGATGCACAATGAGTTTCATAATAGGTTGTATCTTGAGGTGTGCATTCTGGCAGAACACTCAATTGTACGTACTATAAGGAGCATGAAGTTAAACAGTGTAAATGTGTGAACTATCCTATTATTTCAATTTTAGCCTTTCTATTCAAAGCGTATGGTTAAGTATTATAACATGGAGGTACGACTACAATTTGGTTGCTTATTCTTTCATTAAAAAATCAATAAATTCAAAATTATCATGTTCACTAAATATTAAATAATATTATTAAATTTCAACGACAAATTTTATTTTATTTTTTGAAACCCAAATTTTAACGACATTTGGATTCTAGATTTTTTTTTATCAAAAGTGTTTAATTTCAAATGTTCACAAAATCCTTGAGTTTGTTAGAATCTTGTTATACATTTTAATAATTAATATAAATAAGGGTAGGGGTACAATGGTAAAATATGTTTTCTATATTTAATAATTTTAATTCAAAAAAGAATGTAGATACAAGCTTTAACCAAGTAGACATTTGCTTAATTTGTTTGTTAAACGTAGACATTTCCTTGTTTTTTTTTTTTTGTTTTTTTTAAGAAAATAATTGTTGTGGTTTTCTAAGAAGTTTCACCTAGATTATCATACAAAAAAAGAATACCAAGCTTTTAAACATATTTAAACTTCAAGTACACATGTGCCTATTTTATAAGTATCAAAATATATGTACTAACAAAATAAGTATCAAAATATAGTCTTCAACAAAATAGTCAATCGAACATCTCCAATCGTGCTTTATTTAATTCAACCCAACCTTCAATCGTGCTTTATTCTTCAATCATCAATATTTGAAACACACAATTTCTGAAGAGAAAAAAAAAGATTGAAAAAATAATATTATAAATTAATAAAAAAAGAAAAAGAAAAAGAGTAACTGGAATATAACTTATAATAAATTATTTACCTCATCATCCGGATCCTGATCTCGGAGATCAGTTTCTAACATTTTGGAATCTATTGGAGTAGATTTATCTATGCAAGAAAAGCATAAACACAATTCTTAACTAATAAATAATTTATAGGTAGTAACAATTTTTCTATAAAATATATTATACATACCTTCAGTCCATAACCAATCTTGAGTATACATCAAAGCTTCCAATAATGTAGCATGAATTTGAGATCGATGTGGACCTACGTGTCTACCTCCATTACTAAACGCCGACTCTAAAGCAACAGTCGTAACTAGAACTGCTAAAATATCTCTGGCAATCTGATACAAAATATGATATTTTATCCCATTTAACTTCCACCAAGATAAAATGTCAAAGTTGTTACTTCTAGGCAAATGATTTTTCTCTAAATAAAGAACCAACTTTGACTTACATTTTCAACACTTGCAATATTACTAATAAACTCATCAAACTTAAGAAACCGATCTTTCTTTTCACTAGGTCTAGAATTATAGCTACTCTCCTCAATTAAAGAAGAACACGAAGTTTCTGCTTCCTTATTTTAACTTGACATATAATATTTCATCAAATCCTTGCACAAATCTTTTACACGTTGAATTTCAAGAGTGTCACGATCACCATAGATTTAAGGAAGATAAACTTTTATTAGTCTCATCTTAAACCTATGATCTAAAACTGTTGCTATTGCTAAGATACCATGAATCACACTCCAATATTTCTTAAACTTAGCAATCATTCTTGATGTCATCAATGTTATCTCCTCAATATCAAAATTAAGCCGCCTAAAAAGTTTCAATCTAATATCACATATTTTTGGAAAAAATACATTGGATGTTGGATAACGTGAACCAAAAAATTAAATAACTCTGCCACATTGTAGAAATGTTCTAATCTATCACACATATCTCTAGAAAAAGTCCAATCACTTTCTGAAGGGATGCAATTGAATTGTAGCTCACGTTGTTTTAGCCGATGAAATACATTTGCATATACCAAAGCATTTGTAAGCATCAAATATGTTGAATTCCATCTTGTCACACAATCAAGACCAATTTTTTTAGTGCATGAAATTTGTAATTGGCGAGCAGCTTCTTCAAAATTTTCCTTCCTTTCAGAAAAGAAATCGAGAAATGTACTATGTCTCTCATTTTCGATATACCCTCACTAATCATAAGCAATCTATTTTTTACTATCAAATTTAAAATATGCACACAACAACGCATGTAAAACAAACTATCATGCATCAACAATGTCTTCAACTCTAACTTCGCTAATAAAAACTCAATCATTGAATCATTTGTCGAACAATTATCCACGGTTAAAGTTGATAATTTGTGGTCGATATTCCATTCCAATAGACAATCTAATAATGCATCAAAAGTTAATTTTCTAGTGTGTTCTTGTGGCATATATACAAACATAGTATAAAGTGATATTGAATATGTTAAAAGTGATACATCAAATAAATTGTGATAAAATACATAAGCCATATAAATTACCTCAAAAGTCTGCTCTGTAGCACCCAATAATCATCAATAAAATATAGGGGTGCAAGGCAAAATTGCCTAAATGGCTCTAACCGACCGAAAACCAAACCCGATTCAAGCCGAACCCGAATTTATTGGGCAGTTTTGGTTTAGAAACATGGGAAACCGAATATTTTTGGTCGGTTTTAGTTTTCGTTGAATTGGTGTCGGAAATAACTGAGCCAACCGATTAGATATATATTACAAAAAGAAGAATATCATAAATGTGCATTGTGGCTTAATTGGAGCACGTTCTGTTATGTTTTCTATTGATCTAAGTTTGAATCAGTTGTGTAGAATGTTTTATTTTATTTTTAAGTTGGGTTGTGGTTCGGTTCGGTTGTGATTATGTACGGTTTCGTTGTAGCCACTAAATCAAACCGATTACACCCCTAATAAAATGTGTCGTTATTTCATGTATCATCTCTTCTGACTACTAGCTATCTATATGTCAGTAGTGATGAAAACTCTACTTTGATTGATTTCCAAGAGATTCATTGTTTTAATTTTTTCTCCTTCGTAAAGTTTTAAAATATCTCTTCTCATAGTGGTTCTTGAAATCATCTTAAACAAAGATCGAACACCACTCATAAACTTTCTAAATTATTTGTGTTCAACCATGTTAGTAGAATACTCATGTAAGATATTATCATGGAAGCCAAATCTTTCTCGAAGCTTCATAATCTAAATTTAAATTTGTAAGCACAACCTTTCCATCATGTTTTTTTTTTTTTTTTTTCAATTGTCTAATATCTCTTTGTTTCACAATAGACATATTTTGAAATGATCATGTAAATGTCTTGTCCCATTTTTCGAATCTCCTTCTAATTTTTTTTAGAGTAGTTGTAAATTGCTTTAATAATATTATTTATTTTGTTTCTTTTGAAATGATTTCAAACTACTGATGTTTGACGATTTCCTTCATCATTATTTTCATCACTACCTATTATAGTAGGTGTAGTTGTATCATTAATGTTATCACAACTAGGTATTGACTCATTGATGTTATTATGATTTGGAGTTGAATTTTGTTGTAAACCATTATTTCCCGATGATACCGATCCAAAAGAGCGGTTTTTAGCCCTGAAATAAGGTGTTTCTAAGCATATTTCTAGAGCATATCTGTCAT
>JBBMEF010000014.1:8198121-8214221 GCA_037832685.1 Sicyos baderoa | reverse complement strand
ATAAAATCGCAAGGAATAACACGTCCCTGAAATTTTCAAAGATAATAGTTCAGAAAACTAGTAGTCAATTCATATCAATAACTGAAAACAAAACTATTCATATCAATAACTGAAAACAAAACTAAGAATCATCTCCCACGCCATAAAATGACATTGATATACTGTAAAACAACTTTTGTCAATATGAAAGAAGCATAGATGTTTGAGCATGTATTACTGAGCGGGAACTATTTGTGTTAACAAGATTCATACATAGTCTCAAGAAGAGAGATATCTCAACGACATAAGTCTGTGCCCATGAATCAAGAAGAGGTCATGGTTCGAATCACTTCACCCCCAATTCTTGTTGAACTCAAAACAAAAAAAGATTCATACGTACTTGGTGAATTAATTGATAAAAACTGTGTTGGCCATTTGTTCCAGGTTCCCCAAAGTCAATTTCTCCAGCCTCATAAGGGAGTGGAACCCCATCAATTGAAACTCCCTTGCCATTACTCTCCATGCTAACCTAGAGTACAATGGAGGAACGAGCATTTAGAATTAACCGCTGAAAAAAAAACTCAAAGAAGAGTTTAGCTGCATGCCTGCTGAATGTGTGGAGCAAACTTCTCCAAAGCCTGGGAATAAGGTAAGATAGCCTGGAAGAAAGTAATAGATTTGATTAGAATCTATATAAAAAAAAAGCTACAACTTCAAAAGACAAGGTACTCTCGAGAACCCTACAAACAAAATCATAAGATCTTACTCTCGCAGCATGCCCAAGAAAAGAAACATTCCAAACGCTCAACAATCCCAAAAGCACCTGAAGAAATTATGATGTTATTAAAATGTTAGGAAATGCATGGTTATAATGTAGACAAAAGAATGCACAAGTTCCGAGTCTGACCAAATAATGCATACAGAAAGAGATACAAATAAAACTAAGAGAAATATACCATGACACACAAATGCAGAATAGACTATCAATTGCAACAAGTTAACTATGTTTTGCTACTTTCGAACTTACTGGAATATTTTTCTCAAAAGGTGAGGAGTGGAAATGCTGGTCAATGCTCGAAGCTCCCTTCAAGAATCTGTAGGCAAGATATACACCATCTTAGACATCTAGGAATAAATTTGCATTTTAGATCACAACATATTCTTTTACACTCAACTTCTACCGTGAATTTTAGAACAAGTTTTCATTATAGATCCAATTGATGTAAGCTCAAGTTGAAGTAACTGCTTGATCGCAATAAAGGTACTGACACTGCAGACTGATTGAGGAAAATATCCCAATCTAGGTAATTCCGATTGCCGTATACTTCTTTTGAGTATACTAAATTAGGAATTCAGTCAGGTCAACATCTGAAAAGTAGAACATGGGCAACACCCATTGGGAAAATAGCTATGAAACTCTTGCCTATGAACAATTTTTTTTTCTTGAAATACTAAACTTGATTATGAACATAGATCTAAACTATTTTCTGACCTTTAGTTTTATTTAAATACATATATCTTTTTCCATCCAATTCTACCGATGTGTACATAGCCAACTAAACAGACACAGAAGCAACTTGAAATAGTGAATGGTTGGGTTCCACTTTGCACAGTATTATCCATGTGGGAGATAACAAGAGGTAAGGTAAAACTATATTTTAGAATAACAAGGAACCGTACTTTTCAACAACTGAGAAGCCGTATTGAAGAGACAAAGGCAACACTCCTACGGCACTGCAAACTGCAATCAAACTTCTCATTTTTAACTGTTTCATCATGAGATAGCCAATCAAAAGCATATAATCCACATAATAATTTCAAATTAGCAAGAAATGTTTACCACTATACCGTCCACCAACCCAGTCCCAGAATGCAAAGGCATTGTTAGGATCAATACCAAACTTCTCTACGAGCTGCATGAGAAAACCCACAGGTAAGTTATACTTTAGAACTCAAGGACACAGTAGTACAACCTATAGAACATATCCTGTTCAAGTAAGGTCGTAGGTAAGTTATACTAGAAGTGGTGAGCCACATGAATTTGTACAAGAAACAAAACCTATCTACATTATTAAATCCAAAGCAGGAGCAAATGAACCAGAAAATTCATGAATCAAGAATCCTGCTGAAAATTTATGGGAGAAGGTGGGAAACAGCACAGGAAAAAAAGATAATTATATATATATGTGTGTGTGTATGTGAATACGAGGATAGGATGAAACATAACAAAAATCAACGTTTTAAAGGCGCACCAAGGGTGCCTTGCCTCATATGAGGTGAAGTGACCTCATCTCGACACTGTGGCACACACTCCACAAATTTGCCTCACCATGTTTTCCTTTTCTTTTTTTCTGCTCCTTTTATAACTAGGAAGAAAGTTTCTGAGGTGAATATTTTATTAGACAAGAATTCCTAAACAAAGCTCAAATATTCAGCTATTTTCTCCAACTCGTGTTTTGCATTATATCTTTTGTGGACTTCAGTGAGATGAGAGTGTGTGTGTCGAGATGAGGTTACTTCACCTCATATGAGTCAAGGCACCTTGTCTTTTGGGTTTAGGGTTTAGATATTCTGTCTCACTCTCACCTCACTGATTTCCACAATTTATTTTGACATCAAGATTAAAATCCAAAAGACTATTGGGTTCAATACATATCTCACTTAACAAAACACCAACACTAAAACATGTCCTCCATGGTATGCTAACCAAGTGGCAATTAAGAACGAACAAATAATTTCCACACAGAGAAGTTGTTTGAAAGAATTTTAATGAAAATACTGCAGGTAAGGATCAAGCACACAAATTGAACAACATGAACATTTATCCACATAAGCCGTTGCTTCATCTAAAAGAATGTCCGAGAAAAATATAATACAAACTGTTATCAAGCATAGCAGTGCCACAGTTCTCATCCAACAGTATTAAAGAATCAACAAGCGATCATACCGGGAGGTTTGTGCTAACTGCTACCATATGTTTTGCAACAGCTGAAGGCCTGGGATAAAAAAGAGTCATAATCCAGGTTTCATCTATGAGGAAATGACACGATGATACTTATATTTCCAGGAAATTAGCGATGAGATATTATATTTAAAATTTTCAAATTACTAAATCATTTAAAAAAGACACCAAAATAGATGCGTGATTTGTGAAACACATAATAGACATCCACATATATCAGTGCTCAGGCCAGAAAAATTTAAAAAGAATCATCTGGACAGCACAAACATACCCTCAGCCCATGACAATTTCAAAAAGCTAAACCATGCTATGTGCTCTCAAATCTAGCAAAAAGCTAAACCATGCTATGTGCTCTCAAATCTAGCAAAAAGCTAAACCATGCAATGCTTGGATGAAACAAAAATGCCAAAACAGCCAAAACAATAATATAGTAGACGACTTTACTAACCCAAGAGCAGCAGAAATCCATTCTCTAAGAGTCCGAGCATTTAACATAGTTTCAGCAGTGGTAAAAGTCTTTGAAACAACCACAACTGCATGGATATTAGAGAAGTAGAAACAAATAAAGAAGGTATTGATGAAAAGTAGAAGTTAGATTGATGATCCTTGTGAAAGAAAAGAACTGTTCAATGAATAAAGAACCTACCCAAAGTAGTTTCAGGGTTCAAACCAGTGATATTTCTCGCCACATCAATGGGATCCACATTAGCAAGACTGCAAGCAAAATGGAAATGATGAACTCTTTTAGCCTGATTCCTAATCCTAGTAGCACAATTGATGAAATTGTAGAACCACAAATCTTAAAAATCATATCAACCACCTTAAATGGAAATAGACTGCTATTATACCAACCCATCAACCAACCAATAATAGAAAAATGTCCTTGTCACAAAAATTAAGCAAGACAGCCTGCTAAACGTCTTCTTGAAATTTCTTTTAGAGCATAGAAAATATATTATCGACAAAGATGATATGATATACAGTACAAAGATATAGTGAATTTTTTTGAACATGTTTTAGGGGAAGATTGTTGCATCTTGGCATAACCAACCCAATGCTACAACTATAAGGGTCTTTCTTCTTTCAAGATAACACATTGACACAGCTTCAATCTAGAAATTAAATGCTATCCTAAACCATTTAATAAATGAATATTCATCTATTCACTAGTTTTGTAGTTTTTTAGTTTCTGAAAATTACAACTTTTCAGACCAAAAGAATCCCTGGTTCTCTAAGGGTGATTACTTCATTGTTCCACTGACAGAGGGAGTGTCACACAGTACTTACAAACGTAACTGACAGCCTTCCGCAGACTTTGCAGCCTCTGGATCTGTAAATACCATGAAAAAATACACTCTTTAAGCTTCCTTTTGTCATAAAGTTGAAAACAAGTAAAATGAACCTATTGAGTGACTCATGACTTGGGAGATGTTTTTAATTAGGAACTGGTTGACTCATTGACTGAGTCAAGAAAAGCTCCTTTTTATTCAGTTTTATTTTATTTTATTGTGAAAGGAAACCAATCTTTCATTGAGAAAAATGAAAGAACTTACAAGAGTGCATAAAAAACAAGCCCATGAAAGAAGTCCTCAACTAGATATAAGAACAGACTCTAATCTAAAAAAAATACACTGAGCTGATAATTACAAGCTAAGAAGCACGGACACGACACGACACAACACGGCGATACGTCAATGTTAAAAAAACAAGGACATGGGACACGTCGATTATATATATATATATATAAATAAATAATTAGAATAAAACAATAACTAACATAATCTTACCATGGACTATTGAACTAAAACAAAACATGTTATATTAAGTTTAATTTGGAAAGACACTCCCATGTAGATGAAGATGTACCCACGACTTGAGAGATACTCGATGTTGTTTAAATCGAAGGATTGACAAAGAGTTGAAGAAGATGAAAACCGGAAAGTTTTTGGAGGTGGCGGTAAATAATTGCATAGAGTGCTAGAGATATTTCTTCTTTGTTCAATATTATATTAGGTTTAACTTCTTTTTTTTTGTTATTTAAATATGGAAAAAGTGGGTTTTATAAGTGGGCTTAGTATAATAAATAAAATTGGCCTTAAAAAAAGTCAATCAACGTGTCCTTCCCGTGTCCTTCCCGTGTCCTCGCCGTGTCCGTCATTAAAAAAAAAAAAAAAATTGGACACTTCAATTCGCGTGTCCGACACGTGTCCGGGCGTGTCCGTGTCCGACACCGACACACCGTCCTAAATGAAGTGTCCGTGCTTCATTACAAGAAAGTCCCATAATAGATGCCAATGAAAACACATTAAACCCATCACCTTTTAATTGCCTACCTACCTAGGAATTAATTTCCTAGGGTTTCCTTGATAACCAAATGTTGTAGGGTCAGGCAGTATGTCCTGTGACATTAGTCGAGGTGCGCGCAAGCTGGCCCGGACAGTCAGATAAAAAAAAGAAGCATTAAACCTCACAACCTCCCACAAAGACTTCTTCATCCCTCTAAAAATTCTACTCTTCCTACCAATGCACACTCCCCGCAAAATAGCACAAGAACAAGCTTGCCATAAGACTCGTCCTTCATCTCGAAAGGAAGTATTCATCAAGATCTCCTTGACGTCATGAACTACAATAATAAATATATATGAAGTAAAAGTTTTTCAACCTGTTTGAAGTGCATTGTGCACAAATAGAGGCCCCAAGAAGCTGCCACCAATTCCAATTGCAACAACATCCTTCAGAGGTTTTCCTGTGGCTCCAACCTACCAAAATTTGCGAAGTATTAGAAGTGCAAAAAAAATTAGGCCGAGTAATAAGGCACACAGATTTACCCAAGAACCATTGCGAACTCTATCAGAGAACTCCTGTATCTTATCAAGAACTTTCCAAACATCAGGCACAACATTCTTTCCTTTGCTTTGTATTGTTGCATCTCTCGAAGCACGAAGAGCAACATGCAGCACTGCCCTATTTTCTGTGCTGTTTATCTACATGCCACAAAAAGTGTGGATAGAATAGAAAGAACAATTATCATCTATTGTTTGTAATGTTAAAGTTATGATGACATGACACAGATTTTAGACACAACTGAACAAGGCAGAGAAGAACTTGTATGCCTTTTCACTCAGAAACAAGACACAAAATGTCAACATTTGCTTCCTGAAGTAAACAAGACTACTATATGAATACTATTGATTTGATTCCACAAACAATTTAACAGAAATTGGAAATGAAAAGAAAGCCTGCACTTACATGTTCACCATTGTACATCCGGTTAATTTTTTCCTTCAGATTTGCAGCCTGAATTCGACAAAAGGAAAAAAGATATTAGAGAACCACAATTTCAACTATACAGCAACAACAACAAACAAAACCCACCTCTGCCAACTTGAAGAGCTTTCCAATGGTGTCGAGAGTGGCCCGTTGTCGTGAATAATCCAGCAATATCCCATCATACTCACTAACAAAAACATAGAATCGTCAATGAAATTGTCATGAAATGAAAACACATCAAGCACAGCTGCGTAGAATTATACAAGAGGTCATAAATTTGAATCAAGGACTCCAAGGAAACCAAAAAAGCAATGAACATCATACACCATCAAGGATTCGCATCTGGCGGCATCGCTCATCAAATCACGTAAATGAGTGTTGTTAATGTCCCCAACATGAGCCTGCAGGCAACAAGAGAATACTCGCATTATGATACCACAAAACAAGCTTAAAATCAAACAAACCAAGTACCTTCAGGTTCTTCCAGGCCTCGGAGTCGGAGATTAACGTAGAAGAAGCCATTTCAGACAATCTCAGATTCTCAGCAACAAACCTAACAGCATAAAATAGAAAAATCAAGATTTATTTTCCTGCAATTGAAAGTTCTCACAAGATTTGACTACCAACAGAGTATTCAAGATACTAAACTTCCTCCTACAATCACCGAATATCAAATGGTGGCATCGGAATCTAGCATTGATAGGGAAAGAAACTTATTCGGAGAAGAAAAAGAAGAAAAGAGGATTGGAATATGATAAAGAAAAGTGCAATCAAACACAAGCATTAGGATCGATTCGGAGGTTGAATCTGAAAGAACCTGATTGTGGTGCCGTCGCCGTCGTCGCCGTCGTCGTCGTCGGAGATTACAGTGATTGGAAATGAAAGAGCGAAACCATGGGAGGAGGTGATGTGTGTGAAGGTCTTGTCTGTGGGCTTTTTTCGGGTCGGAAATGCCACGTCGGATGGGCGTTGGGAGGTCACGTGAAGAGAGAGGCGTGGTCCGTGCCAGTTGTCGCTTCAGAATCAAGGGCACGAATTTTATGCGGATCCGAATTCGATGCCATTCCGACATCCGGGTTTATTGTCGTTTCGGCCTTTGGGGTTAATTCGATGCGTCGTCAAATCGATTTTTTTTTTTTAATAACCATTTAAGAGTTAAAATTGGATATCGAAAGTATACGAACCAAAATGGAACAAATCTAAAAAAAAATTAGACATTTGAAAGTTTAGAATCCAAAACAAAACGAGCTTTTTTGATGAGTACACTGTTTATTAAAAGTAATTGCAAAATTATCTAAAGTTTTTAAAAGAGAGCAATTTGGATGCACCCGGGGTAGCACCGTCACCGTGATACCTTTTATTTAGAGCCACACATCTTCTTTTTTCTTTTAATTTTTTTTTATAATAAATATAAAGCAAAAAAAGAGAAATGAGATGTGTGACACCAAATGTGCCATAGGTGGTATCGCAGTGGGAGTGCTACCCGGGGTACACCCAAATTGCTCTCTTTTTAAAATAAGCAAAAATATTTTTGATTTAAAATTTCAAAAATATAAATAATTATAAGATTACTTAAATACCCTTATTAAACATCACATATCATTGCCAAATAATTAAAAATAAAAATAAAAAATATCACTTTCATAAATCTCTTCCCACGTTAACGTATTTATTAAATTTCGAATAATTCTTGAAATTTTAGCATTCTTTCAATGATAATTGTAACTTAGATGGACGACGACAATGGAGAAAGCTCGATACAATTCATTCTTCATCATCTTCAAATCAACACGAACTTTTGGTTATTGATATTTCTTGAATTTTAAATGTAAAATATTTTTGCTAATTTTATGTATTATAAATACTCATTAATATTATAAGCATAAATGACAATATTCATTAATACTAATGATTTTATTTGCTAGTTTTTATAAAACAAATTGTATTTATAAATATGTTTTAGAATTTGACAAGTCTTAATAGATTTTTAGAATTATAATTATAGTATTACATAATATTGTATTAATGAGATTAATAATACGACATTGAACTATATTTATGACTATAAATATAAATATTTTTAGATTTAACTTTTCTCAAAATAACATATCCATTGCGAATTTTTGTCAGGTGATTGAACAATCACATTTTTTTAGTTACTTAATGCCCTATAGACCATTAGGACACGATAGTTAATCACAAAACTATCTCAATACACAAAAATGAAACAATTGAATAAAAGAAATTTCATTTTCGAAAATTGAACCATGTGATCTCTTAAATGAAAGCCAGCTATCTTAACCATTGGACAACAACTTAAGCTTTATTGAGAAGTAGGATCGAAAGATATAAAAGTTACTAAGGTATATGACTCCACCATAACAGATGGAACTGTAAGAGACTTCATCTTAAGTTGAACTCAACTATTCAACATATACATACTTTTTTATCTACTAGCTCCGACAAGGGACATTTCATAACATGACTAATTGACTTAAGAATAAATACACAACCAAACTCAATAAACAAATAAAAGAACAAAACAACTAGACACTCAAACAAATTAATAAAATAGCAAAACAACCAGATCAATCATTAAAATGTTGAACCAACAAAATCGTCGAACCAAATTGAATGAGATGGTTTGGTTTTAGGATAATCCATGGAACCTTGTTTCTTAACCAATGTCCTTTAAAAAAAATTCCCACAATTATAGGCTATTAGGGCACATTCCAAATTTTCATTATTTTCACTAAATGCATTTGAAAATCTCCAGCAACCTATGTTCCTTTATATGATGCACACGATGTATGGGTGGTTGTAGATCAACTATTATTAGGATAATTGTATAATTCTATGACTCAAGAAGTTGCCACACAAGTAATGAGATGTAAAATTGATTGTGAACTTTGGATTTCTTTAAAAGATTTGTTTTGTGCACAATCTCGAGCTGGGGAGGATTATCTTCGTCAAACTTTTCAACTATGCAGAAAAGGTTCGTAGAAAATGATTGATTATCTACGAATTATGAAAACTCATGCTGGCAACTTGGAACTTGCTGGGAGCCTAATCCCTGTTCGGGTGTTAATTGCGCAAGTACTGTTGGGACTTGATGAAGAATATAATGCAGTGGTAGCTAATGCACAAGGGCGATCTGATCTCACATGGTATAGGTTACAGACCGAACTTCTGATGTTTGAAAAATGAATTGAGAGTCAAAACTCTCATAAAACAGCCTCTTTTAACCAGTCAGCTTCCGCCAACATGACAAATGTACGAAGTGCATCTTAGTGGTCCAACTCATAAGCTTTGTATCCGAGTAAACAAGACAACAGTCTAATAGAGGCGGGCGTGGACTTGGTCGTGGAAATAATTCTAATCGCAGTAATATTATGTGTTATGTTTGTGGCCGACTAGGCCACACTACTAATATGTGTCGTGACAGGTGTCTTCCAAACCAACAACGAGGCATGCCGCAGTTTGATGGTTACCAACAGCAACCACGACCTCCACATACTTATAACAATCAATAGTTTTCATCTGTCACATCGAGTGGAAGAGGAGGGTCCAACTATCTCCAAGCATTCCATGCTCAACACAACTCCAATCTGTTTTCTGCAAATTCTGACACTGTAGTTGACTCAAGTTGGTATATGGATAGTGAGGCGTCACATCATATATCACTTCTGACTATAATAGCATGGTCTATCCCAGCGGATATATAGGTAACGAATCTGTGGTTGTTGGTAACGGTGAGAAATTGTTAATAACGCATGTTGGGTCCTATTACTTGTCTACACCTGCTGGAACTTTAAAACTTGACAATGTGTTGTGTGTGCCAAATATTGCTAATAATCTTGTTAGTGTATCTAAACTTGCACATGATAAAAATGTTGTTTTGGAGTTTTATGGAAATTGTTGTTTTGTGAAGGATCTCCGTACGGGTCACATAATACTGAAAGGGGAGCTTAGAGATGGGCTATATCGAATTGAACCTGGGAGCTCAAAAGGGTTGGTTCGTGATCTTCCAGTTCAACCAGTCAAGTTAGATAGTTGTCCTTTAATTTGTTCTGCTTTTGTTTCTCCTGCTACTTGTTCAGTAAATGTTGTTATTTCTAGAAATGTTTGGCATCAACATTTAGGACATCCATCACATAAAACTTTGCAAAGTTTAGTTAGTACATTTGATTTACCTATTTCAATGAACGATTCTTCTATTTTTTGTGAGGCGTGTAAATTTGGAAAGATATATTCTCAACCATTTTCTTTGTTTGATTCTCATGCATATCATCTGTTTGACTTGGTACACACTGATTTATGAGGACCAGCTTCAATTGAATCCTTGGATGGTTATCGATATTATGTACATTTTTTAGATGATTATAGTCGCTTTGTGTGGATTTATCCTTTGAAATTGAAGAGTGATGTGCTAAGTGCTTTTCAACATTTTTTTAGTATGGTGAAAAATCATTTTGGCTTCTCCATTAAGGCTCTTCAGTCAGATAATGGTGGTGAGTATCGTAGGGTTCATGTGGTGTGTGCAGAGGAAGGAATTCGTTCTTGCTTTTTGTGTCCTTATACCTCCGCTCAAAATGGGTTGCTAAGCGAAAACATCGACACATTGTCGAGACTGGGTTAACTCTAATGGCCCAGGCTTCCATGCCTATTTTCCTTCTGGTGGGAAGCTTTTCTTAGTGCAACTTTTCTGATTAACGGGATGCCCACTTTTATTCTCAGTGGCAGGTCTTTGGTTGAGCTAGTGACAGGTAGACAGTTGAATTATCACGAACTTCGAGTTTTTTGGTGTTCATGTTATCCTTTTCTCTGACCCTTTAACTCTCAAAAGTTTCAGCAACACACAGAAAGATGCGTGTATCTATGGCCCAACCCTGTTCATAAAGAGCATAAATGCCTCAGCCTGTTAGGGAAGGTGATTATTTCTCGCCATGTGTCGTTTTATGAGACTATTTTTCCTTTTGCCACATGGTTTCTTTTAGCACATGATCCGACTACCGTTCTTGTTGTTCCGTCGCTCCATCAGTGGGTTGGGCCTATCCTTGATGTTACTTGGCACTCTCTACCTGTTTGTGTTCAATTGCATGCTACTACTGAGAATTTTGTTCCAGCCTCAGCTCGCGCCTTGTCCTCTTCTGCCGAAAATGTTGCTCCATCTCCAGTTCATGCTTTGTCACCTCCTTTTACGCCAGTTCCGACCCCGTTGCAACAACCCTCTTCGCCTCCTGCTCCCGTATCTGACCAGGTTTCTTGTTCACTATCTCAAGAAGTTGTTCCTACATTGAGCATGCCCCCTGCCCCATCTGCTCCTGCTGCTAGTGGCCATCCAATGGTTACCCACTCGAAAAGTGGCATTTTTAAACCCAAAGTATGGGTCTCCACTACCAAGGCTGTTGTCTCTGACTAGTCTGACAAAGAACATTCTCATGTTGCTGATGCTCTCAGTACTCCTGTATGGAAGGCACCAAAGTATGGGTCTCCACTACCAACGCCTTTTTGAATGGTATCTTTGATGAAGATGTTTATATGGTACAACCTCTGGGGTATGTTAACTCTTTGTTTCCCGATTATGTTTGCAAGCTCAAAAAAGTGTTATATGGTCTCAAACAGGCCCCCTGAGCATGGAATAATGCGTTGAAAACTGCGCTCCTGTCTTTTGGCTTTGTTAATAGTCGGTCTGACTCCTCTTTGTTCATCTACAATCGTGGTGAGGTTACAACGCTTTTTCTTGTTTATGTGGATGATGTTATTCTCACTGGCAATGATCCTGTTTTTCTCCCAGGCTTATTATCCTCACTGAATCAACGTTTTGTCCTTAAGGATCTTGGGCTTCTTAGCTACTTCTTGGGGATTCAGGTTTCTTATCTACAGTCAAGGATGCTTCTCACCCAAACAAAATATGTTGATGACTTTCTATGTCTGATGGTCAACCTCTCTCTGATCCTCACCGAATCATCGTTTTGCCCTTAAGGATCTCAAGCTTGGCATGTCCACTGCCAAACCAGCTCCTTCACCATCTATCACGGGAAAGTCCATTCTATGTCTGATGGTCAACCTCTCTCTGATCCTTCTGTCTATAGAAGTACTATTGGTGCCCTTCAATATCTTACTCACACTTGGCCAGACATTGCTTATATTATGAATCATTTAAGTCAGTTTCTGAAATGTCCGATTGATAGTCATTGGTAGGCTGTCAAAAGAGTCTTGCGATACATGTCTAGCACAAGGCATCTCGGTGTGCTCCTCCAACCTTTGGACACTTAGACGCTCTCTGCTTTTTCTGATGCTGATTGGGGAGCCAATTCAGATGACCGGAAGTCTGTTGCTACTTACTATGTTTATTTTGGAAACTTCCTTGTCTCATGGTCTTCTACAAAGCAAACTGCCGTTGCCCGCTCTAGCATAGAGTCTGAATATTGGGCTCTTGCTCATGCCACAGTGGAGGTGCTTTGGCTTCGTCAATTACTCACTAAGTTAGGGATTCAACTCTCGATAACACCTATCTTGTGGTGTGATAATATCAGTGTTGGGTCTTTAGCTTATAATCTAGTGTTTCATGCTCGCACCAAGCACATGGAGATTGATGTTCATTTTATTCGTGATCAGATCTCGCGGGGTCGGTTAGCTGTTCCGTGTATTCCATCACTTGATCAACCTGCTGACTGCCTGACTAAATCTCTCCCTCACACGCAGTTCCCCTATCTTCGGTCCTGACTCAGTGTCGTTAAACTTCCCTCTCGTTTGAGGGGGGTGTGAAGATATATTGAATATTTAAGTTATATTAAATATTATTGTTAAAAATATATTTTCTAGAATATTCTCGTAGGTAAATCTTGTATTATGTATATTATTTATATTTATGTACTTTCCCTATATAAAGAGCACCGATTGTATATTGATTGTATTGAGAAATAGAGAAAATCCTTTGCCTATTTTTTGTTCAGACTTTATCTGTCTCTACAAAAGAAACAGTGAGTAGATGAAATATTTATCCATATATCACTTTATATAGAAAATGTTTTGCAGTAAAAAATATACTCATTGAACATTCTAATTGTAATTCGATCACTCTATATGAAAAATGGTATATTTGGATCTCGAGGAGATGATGAAGAACTACTTGGTCTTAAAGGATCATAAATTGATTAGTTAGATACAGTTCTTCTCAAACGAAAGAACATTGGAATGGAATTACGAATATACTCTAATATATTTGAGGAACGACAAATGATTTATTTTATTTAAAAAAATCAAACTTTTATCTAATTGGTTATGCAAATGCAAAATATTAATTTGATCCCCACAAAACTAGATCTCAAACATGTTACAATTTCACATATGAAGGAACTATTATACCATGATCATTTGTGAAGCAGACGATCAGAGCCACTTCTTCAAATCATGTTGAAGATTTTGTAATTCATAAGACTAGTAAAGAATGATATTGTTGAGACCAATGACTAAACATATTTGTAGAACATGTGGCTTAAATTTCAAAAATAAAAAACCAAATGGTTATCAAACGGGACCCTAGTAATCAAGAGATTATAAATTCAAATTTTCCACCTCCAATTGTAGTTGAATTTACAAAAAAAAAGAAAAAAAAGAAAGTTCAATAACTATAAATATTTTAGGACTAAATCGGGATATGTTCAATGGTAATGGACATGTTACTTAAATTAGATAAAAGATATTCCATTGCCGGGAATCGAACCCGAGTCTCCTGGGTGAAAGCCAGATATCCTAACCGCTGGACGACAATGGAAGCTATATTAAAGCCTAGGATTGAGAGCTATTAGACCTACTTATGAGTAGGACCACGACAAAGTATAGAGGGTAAAATTCAATATCGTGAGGGACCTCATCTTACACGGGCACACCAAACTATTGAACCTATAAAGATTGTCTTTATCCCCTAACTTCGACAAAGAGATGTTTCATAAAAAAAGATCCACTAATTTAAACCTAAAGACAATACCTAATAAACAAACAAAACAATAGAAAGTAAAAGATTCTGATCAACCATTAGAATGCTGGACCAATTTGGTATGTATGTCAAATCGGGTTTGAATGAGTCGATTTGGTTTTGGGTTTGACCGACGAAACCTTGTCAGCTCCACATTGAATGTAATAGTCCGAACTTTCATATTGATAATAGAAAAGTTTTAAATTATTAAAATATCCCTAAAGAATTATAAGCATTTTTTTCTTTAGGGAACATAATTGTCTTTTAACCCTTGAAGGGATAAATAAGTAACTAACTTATGTTTACCCTAAGTATAAATTCACCTTATTATTTCTCGTTAGATTTGAGACAAAGCCTTGTAACTTGAGCCACTTGTCGAGATCCCCTATCGGAAAATTAGAAATTTGGGCCCTTTTTTGAAACTTAGTTTCAAAGAGGGCCCAAAACAAACTTATTTACTAATATGGGTCGATGCGTCTTTGGGAAAGACGCAACACGGAAAATAAAGTGGGTTGCGTCTTTGGGAAAGACGCAACCCGTGGTCAAACGGTCAAAGCGTGTGTCTGACACACGTAGACACACGCCGCTAACGGACGATCGGGTTGCGTCTTTCTGAAAGACGCAACCCGTATCGAAACCATGCATGTCACCTGCCCTGACACGTGTCAGGGATTTTTGACCCGAAAAAAATAATTAAATGGGTTGCGTCTTTCCCAAAGACGCAACACACTCTATATAAACGCCTCTCACGAGGCAGAAGGCATAAAGTTGAAAAAAAAAAATGAAAAACTTGTCTTTTGCGATTTTTGGCTTGTTCGATCAGTCGGTTTCCGGTATTTTGGTGTTCACTTCCATCTTAAGAGGTATAATTTGTTTTAACTTAGTTTTCGGTAAAGTTTCTAATTTGTTTTATATGTTTTTTAATTGTTAAAAGTGTCATTTTATGTAGGTTTTTTGTGGATTTGGATTCGAAATTGGAGTTGGAGTGCTAAGAGGTTATTGTTTGTATGTTGGTTTTATTATTATTATTATTAGTTGTTATTATAGGTTATTTGGTTTTATTATTAAATGTAGTATTATTATTATATTATGTTGTATTTGGATTCGAAATTGGAGTTGCATGTTATTTAGGGTTTATGGTTATATTATGTTTTTATGTTGTTTTTATGTTGGTTTTATTATTAAATGTATTATTATTATTATTATTATTATTATTATTATTATTATTACTACTATTATTATTGATAGGGTTAGTTATAATTAGCAATTAAAAAATATCTTAATTAGATTTATTGGTTTTATTGTGTACATGAACATTATTAGATTTATTGTGTACTAGAACATTATTTGGAATAACTCTAATATGGACATTTGGAATAACAGATAAAATTTAAATGGACATTATTGGATTTATTGTGTACATGAATGGGAACATTGTCGATGGACCAAACAGTGTCGAGTACGATGTTCCACCTTGTACACAATTTAATGCTTCATGAGACATTGATTACCACACATTCATTAATGGATTATATCAATGTCTTCAAATTCCTGGGAATGAAGAAATTAAAATGATATTGAAGTATGAGATGGTTGGGATACCGTTACATAATATAGATGAATTTAATTTCATGAAAAACATAGCGGGATTAGAGGCAATACACCTATATGTGATCCGACCACACTTGCAAAGTATTGCTCACGAGGAAGAAGAAATCGAGGAAGAAGAAATTGAGGAAGAAGTAACAGAGGAACCTACTAATGTTGATGACCCGCCGGTCACGAATGAATTAGAGGGTCCTCAAACTGATGATGAAGATGATAGTCCTGCAGAAGAAGAAGAAGAAGAAGAAGAAGAAGAAGAAGAAGAAGAAGAAGAAGAAGAAGAAGAAGAAGAAGAAGAAGAAG
>JBBMEF010000014.1:8163371-8179560 GCA_037832685.1 Sicyos baderoa | reverse complement strand
TGGTTCTTGGGACTTTATCTTTATTTATTTATAAAATAGTTTATATTCGATATGATCTAGATCCTGGATCATATCAAAAGAGTGCACCTCAGACTTTTTGGGACCTTTTTTGCACCTTAGTGGGCTTTTTAAAACACCGATTGCACACGAACTTTAAATTTTATTTTATGCATACAAGTATATCTCAGTTACTAAAAGCATTACACTTGTCTTGAAAAGGGGCAAGGTTTGTACATACATTATACATAAGCAAATGTTGTTTATTGTCTTTCAAATTAGTTTACATGAATATGTACTCATTGATTGCATTTTCATGATTACTGTTAAAAAATGTTTAAAATTAAAAAAAAAAGTATAATAGAATTTTAAAGAATAACTTTCATAACAAGCCATCTGCACAAGATTCTACCGACTGAAGTTAGAAGACTCCCCCTCTTTTTGAGTCAATTTGGAAGGGCACCTACCCTAAAAAGACAAAGTTTTCCATGGGAATTGTCTCATGAGGCCATCGATGCTCAAGACAAGCTTCAAAAAAGAATTAGTCTATTTCATAACAACCCATTTACAAGTTACAACTTCAAATCATGGGACTAATTGAGTCTATCCAAAAAAAGTCTTTGAAAAAATAAATAAATTGATCAGGCAGGTGCTGTAAGGCAGGAGCACTAACCTGGAACACCTTTCATTTGCTTGATCATTTTTGTGTGCAAATCTATTGCAGAATTTACAATATCCAATGGATCATCCATCTCCCACTGCCAACTCTTTCCTACAGGATTTGTGTGATGCCTCCAGCAGAAAACACATTTGTTGGCACAAGCCAAACTAGGAGTTGCCTCCATACATCTGCTTTCAAAATTGAAAAGTTACTATCATCAATCTATAGAGCTTAGAAAGTCTTGTTGAGTGAAAGGAAAGTACATAGACAACTTGAAATTTTCCTGAAAAGTAAGCTTGGAGAATGAAGTGTTCATAATGCAAGTTGACAAATCAAGGGATCTTTGGATACAGTTTGCACCAGCAAAACAACATAAAAGAATGTAAGGAGAAGAAAAGATGAAGCTTTATCCATGAATGACCAGTTTCTCGTTTCTAAAAAATACTTTCATTGATAATGAAAATAACCAAAGATCATCTATAGTATGATTACAAACAGCTTTGCCAATGAGATAGCAAAGTAGAAAAACTATAATCTTTATTCTTTGTAAGGATACATAGAATGAGCCCAAGTTAATGCAAGAACAGTAACGGATTCAATGATATTGTGTCTATCTTGATCAACATCTTCAAAGAGTATGGCATTTCTCGTCCTTCCATAGGGTCCACCAAAAAGCAATAATAAAAGATTTTCAAAGTGTCTTATTTTCCTTTCTTGAATGGGTGTCCAGCCAATGCATAGTAGACTAATTCTTGAATGTTTCCAGGCATGGTCAAGTTCCAATTAAATGCACGGAGAAAATAATTCCAAATCCTTTAAGCCTTAAGGCAATGACTAAATAGATGACGGTTGGTCTCTTTGATCAGCAATACACATAATACAGCAATTTGGGGAAATAGTAAGACCAGGAGCTCTTGCTGGAGTCTGTCATTTGTGTTAAGGATGCCATGACTCAATTCCCAAGTAAAAAACTTGGCTTTTTCGGGTTGTGGTCCACTCCATATCTCTTTGTACAACTTAATCTTGGCATGGGGGATATCGGATGTGAGTTGAGCAAGCAATGATTTTGATGAAAAAGAACCTGATGGCTCAAGGTCCCATCACCAATTGTCCCTTCCAGTGCCCGGAGAAATCCCTTCCATATCATTCAAAAAAGCAGCCCATTCACAAAAGATCTAACACAATGCATTATGTTTTCAGTGGAATCCTTTTTCATTGATGAAAAAAGGATTGTATCATCGGCAAAAAGTAAGTGTGTGTCACAGTCACTCCATTTTCTCCATTGCCAAGGTCAAAACCTTCAATGAGACCCCTTTGCTTTGCCAATTCAAGCTAGCGACGACTAAGGCAGCCCATGATTAACACAAATAAGAATGATGAAAGAGAATCACCCTGTCTGAAACCTCTAGTTGCTAGTATTTTCCCTGATAATGATTGAGAAATTTTTTGTGGATATACACCCCCTAAACCATCTCCACACAAAGCCGAAACCTTTAACTCTCAAAATATCATCCAAAAAGTCCCAGTCAACCATGTCAAGTTATGTTAGCAAATTTAAGATATCAGTCACGTAGGGAAACAATAAAGGTACCAAATATCTGCACAACGGGATGTTAAATATGGCCAAGCAAAGAATATTGAACAAAAAATTCTCTGAAGCCACCATAAAAAACAAAACAAAAAGTATAAGCAGAATGGCTTCCACACCCGAAAACTCAGTCGCAACTTACAGTGATTGGAAGGCCTCTGTGTTCTTAATTCTTATTTTTGCTATACACCTAGCTACTATTCATTAATCTTTCATCAAATTTCACAATAGAAATTACTTTAACCAAACTAAAGTGGCACGCATTTAACCTATGGAAGAGGTAACTCTATGTCAATGCCACTAAATGTATCAAAATATAAAAAATTACAGTGACCATGAATGGGAAAGAATACAAACAAGGGCCATGAAAAATAGCATTTAATGGGGGTGGGACATTACCGATGACTTTCTATGCCATAAAATGAATGTTTATAGCAACCTCCTCGTCCACGAAGCTGAGACTTTGTCCATCTACATATTTTCACACCGCTATGCGAACCAATAATTTTATATCCCTGCATAAGTAAAATCATTGAAAAAAACCAACCAAACAACACAAGAAAAATAAGTAAGGCTCCTAATTCACAGAATCACAACACGGATGCAAGGACAAATTATCAAGTCAGTTCACATTTGCATTGATTCACATGGCATTCAGAACTTTCCTTAAAAATAAGCAGTTACTCTAACCATTTGGGGGTGGAAGGGAAGGCATAGACTAGGAAGCACAGACACTTTCTATTTTGTCGAAGTATGTCCGACACTCGAAATTCCGTGTCCTCCTTTATTATTATTATGTATAAATTTGGACACTTCACGAACATACCATAGACACTTCATTTAAGATTTATTGATTTCAAATGGTCGATAACACAATAAGGGGTAGTGTTGGTGGAGGTCGTCAATGATGATGTCCATCAAAGATAGATGGACTAAAGAATTATAGCCTTACGAAGATTACAAAAAAATTGGTAGCTAGATGCTTACCCTTGGAGTTTTGAGTATCAAGTAGGTAAGATCTACAACCAACCTATTAAACGAGTTATGCTGGTTTATTTATTTATTTTATTTTCAAGCTCAATTCTAAAGGAAAGTGGGTATGCTGTTATTATTTTTTAATCCAGATTAATCATGTATAAGCATTTGAGATAACAAAACCGTTAGTAATTTAACGGAATATTGACTAAGATGATAACTAAATTAAAGAAATACTAGAGAGAAAGAGAGAAATGGAGCGAGTCGCCGGTGATAGCCTCCTCCGGTGAAATCGATTTTCGACTCCATGTCATCTGATCAACATTCATGGAGTCATTCTTCTCGTTCTGTCCAGATCGATTGGAAAACATTTTCAATCTCATTTGATGAACACTATCAAGGTAGTCACGCAAAAATTGTGGAAAAGACAAGGTATAGAGAAGAATCTTTATCCATTTCCTGGAAAGCTCTTCAATGGATGTCGTCGGCGTTTGATTCTCTTCGTAGTAATCCCTGCAACTTCAAGTTCTATAGGAAATTTTTGGGAGATAGCGATACCATTTGGTTGGAAAAGTCAAGTAATAAAAGGGGTTATTTTGTGGAAATCTCCCTGCTTTCGCATCATGGCTGGCGTCGGAAAATAGTGATCCCATCTAGTGATAATAGGCATGGATGGTTCCTTTTTTTCTCTCTTATTTCGGATTACCCTGGAGACACCAAATTGTCGGATTCTTCTCTATCATCGCGGCCAATTCCACCAGCCCCTGTCCAGCAGAAACAAAAACAGAGTAATCAACCTTCCCTGGTTTCCGCTGAGCAGGCCCCTCTGCCATCACATGTTCCTCCTTCGAAGACAATCTCTGTTTTACCCCACAATGGTCTCATCTTTGTTCATCGACAGCATCAGCATGATAATTGGCATTCTATCAAAGATGCAATCAAATTGGCTTTCACCTGCCGATGCTCCATCAATCCAACTCAACCAGATAAGGCGATTATTGACTTACATGATTCAGCCCTCTCTGATCGTCTTGCAGATTCAACTGAATGGATGGAGATTGGCCCTTTCAAATTGAAGTTCTCACATCTCACTACCGACTCTGTTCTATCGAACACGAAGTCGTTTTCTTATGGAGGTTGGATAGAGATTATCGACTTGCCTTGTACACTCTGGACACCAGATACCTTCCGATTTATTGGCGAATTGTGTGGTGGCTATTTGGCAACTTCGAATCACACAGAGCGTTGGATTGATTTAAGCGTGGCCAAGATTAGAGTCCGATCGAATTCGTCGGGTTTCATCCCAGCACTGATTCGATTACCTGAATCGCTCGTCGGAGAAGAGCTTCTCATCAGAATTCAGGGATTATCGGTCGGAAAACCAGTCGCCGTTCACATTGAAGAATCGACATTAATTGGGGCGGACAAACAGGGATTTTCGTCGGTTAGCAAACCGATCAGTTACGCACAGATGGCAGCGAAATCTTCGGCAATTGATTCCACAATTAATCAACCGAACCTTGCGGATTTATCGCGATTGAATTTGAATTCGCACATCGGACCGGAGATTGCAGATTTTTCGGGCCCACATCCAACACAATCTGGAGCGATAATTCCCTCCCAAGACAGATCGAATATTAATTTTAATTCTCGGCCCATCAACGCTGATTGTTCGCGTGCGTTTTTACCAACTAAAGGAGATGTTCAGGTTAGTCATTCTCGATTAGCTTTGGATCAGGGAGCTTCATTAATGAAGCTTGCCTCTTGCGATGTAAACAACCCTGAGCTCTTGGCACCCCCTGTTTTGCCTCCCATGCCCATCCAAATATCTCTCCCTAAAGATTCCAACCGTTTCGCGGCACTTGCATCGATTAATCAGCATCCACCATCTGACCCCGATAATGCATCACCCAATCCTTCACATTCGAACACACCTGATAAGCCAAACGAGACTGCCCCCTCCCCCTATTCGCCGCCTAACACCAATACCGAAACTAATACATCGGCTTCCCCTTCTTTCTCCCAACCGTCCTTATCCACAGTTACATTTACCCACTGTCCACCTAATCTCCAACTTGTATTGGCCCACACAACAGCATCATCATCCAACTCATTGCCCTTCGTGTCAAATGAATCAGACACTTACTTATCCAGCCCCTCACCTAGCCACTCAACCAGACATTCATTTGACCCGCTCCCCCTAGACCCGGCTATTTTTGGAGATAATCCCGATGTCATTTATCAGCAACCACTGGCCACTTTGCCACCCCTACCCTCAGACATCATGACACCCCCGGGACAGCCTCCAATGAACATTTCATCTCCTCCCTTGTTGCCTAGTGTGAATCATGTCCCTGCTCCACCCAGCCAATCCTACAATCCATCCTTTCATGATATTGCTAATTTTCTCCAGGAGTTTGGACTTGGCATAGTGCCCCTTCCCCAACAGCCACAACCCACCCCCCAACCGAGAAAATAAAGTATTTCAGTCATGAAAAAGCCTAAGCTCCAGCGGGAATTAATGAAATTAAAATCATCTATTAATTATGACAAAAAGACAACATTGTCGTCTTTGGAGGGAGGTTCTGTGGTTAAATGAAATTTATCAGTTGGAATGTTCGAGGATTATGCTCATGGACTAAGAGAGCGTTGGTCAAACAAACTCTTATCCAACATAATCCAGGTATTGTGCTCCTACAGGAGACAAAGCTACCAAGTATTGATGTTGCGATGGTTAAGTCGATTTGGAGCTCATCTTTCATTGGATGGGCATCTCTTGATGCGGTGGATCATTGTGGAGGAATCCTTATCATGTGGAGTGAACCTAATTTTACAGTAACGGAGGTAGTTGCTGGTACTTTTACTCTGTCTATTCATGTATCGCTGTCCGATGGCTTCTCTTTTTGGCTTTCTTCGGTTTATGGTCCTTCTGGATCTGAATATTGTGAACCTTTCTGGGAAGAATTGGATGATTTGGCTGGCCTGGGTGGAGATCGATGGATCATTGGTGGGGATTTTAATGTCACTCGCTGGTCATGGGAAAAATCACATGATCATGTGATTTCTAGAAGTATGCGCACTTTTAATGAGAAAATCTTGACTTATAATCTTTTTGACGCTCCCATCCAGAATGGTTGTTATACTTGGTCTAGTTTTGGGCCGATACAGTACCTCTCTAGACTGGATAGGTTTTTAATTACCGAGGGAGTTCTGGTTAAATTTGGTGAAGCTCAGCTGAAGAAATTGTCTCGTACTACATCCGATCATTACCCACTAGAGCTATCATTTGGCAGTATTGTTTGGGGTCCTTGCCCTTTTCGTTTGGAGAACAAGCTTTTGAGTAAACCGACATTTAAATCACTTGTGGAGGATTGGTGGCATCAGAATCCTATTGAAGGTTGGCCTGGCCACGGTGCTATGATGAAATTGAAATTGCTTAAAGTTGTGATACAACAGTGGGATAAAGAGCGTTGTTTGGAATCAACTAACCTTCCATCTCTTTGTGATGCGCTCGGGCGATTGGATGAACCGGAAGAAACTGTTTCTCTCTCAGGTATACAGCTTGCTGAGAGAAGGTCTTATAGGGAGCAAATAGAAAATGAGACGGCTAGAGATCACATTGCTTGGAAGCAGCGCTGTAAGTTACAATGGCTTAAAGATGGCGATGAGAATACTAATTTTTTTCATCGAATTGTTGCAACCCGAAAAAGAAAGTCTTATTTCTGAGGTCCTATCAAGAGATGGTCATAGTCTAATATCTATGAGAGACATCGAAGCCGAATTCATTGATTATTTCTCGAACCTATACACCAAGCTCTCATCTCTTCGTTTTTTGCCGAATGGACTTGATTGGAGTCCTTTATCACCAGAACAAGCAGCACAATTGGAAACACCTTTTACTGAAGAGGAATTGTTTATTGCAGTTACTAATCTTGGTTCCAATAAAACTCCTGGTCCGGATGGTTTTACTGCGGAATTTTTCAAGTTTTTTTGGGAGACAATTAAGGCTGATTTACTTACACTTGCGACTGATTTTTATAACTCGGGGATTATCAATGTCTCATTAAATGAGACCTATATTTGTTTGATTGCGAAGAAGCTGGATTCTAAGTCCGTTGGTAATTACAGGCCTATCAGCCTCGTGTCTTGTGTATATAAGATTATAGCTCGAGTCTTATCTAATCGTTTGAAATCGGTTCTGCCCTATACGGTTTCTGAACATCAACTTGCATTTGTGGAGGGTAGGCAAATTCTTGATGCATCTCTAATGGCGAACGAGATTATTGATGATTGGTCTGTGTGGCATAAATCAGGGGTGGTGGTTAAGCTTGATATTGAGAAGGCCTTTGATACTGTGGATTGGGATTTCCTTGATGGTATTCTAGAAGCTAAAGGTTTTGGGGCGATTTGGCGAAAATGGATTCGAGGTTGTATTTCTAGTGTGAATTATTCGGTTATCATTAATGGTCGCCCTAGGGGGAAATTCATTCCAACTAGGGGCTTACGACAGGGGGATCCTCTCTCGCCATTTTTGTTCATTCTTTTGTCTGACTGCTTTAGCCGTCTTATGTCTCATAGTGCTACAATTGGCAAGACTAAAGCTCATCCGGTTGGCTCATCTCAGTTCAGTATTAATCATTTGCAATTCGCGGATGATACCCTTTTATTCTCAACAGATGATAATTATGCACTTCAAGGTTTATTTCAGGTAATTCAGTTGTTTGAACTTTCGTGAGGTCTCAAGGTAAACTTGAGTAAAAGCGAAGTTATTGGGATTCATATGGAGGATTCGACATTGACATCGATAGCTGCTCAGTTTGGATGTAAACAGGGATCATGGCCCTCTACGTATTTAGGACTCCCTTTAGGGGGTAGTCATCGTTCATTCACTTTCTGGAATCCTATATTTGAAAGAATGGAAAAGAAGCTTCACAATTGGAAATATGCATTTATTTCTAAAGGAGGTCGCCACACACTGATCCAAGCTACTCTAGCAAGTATGCCTGTTTACTACTTCTCTATGTTTCCGGCTCCATCGTCGGTTATTAAGAGATTTGAAAAGGTCCTGAGAGATTTTTTTTGGGAAGGTGCCAAAGACGCAGGAGGCATGCACAATGTTAAGTGGGAAACGACACAGCTCCCCAAGCTGCTTGGTGGTTTGGGTATCGGTAACTTGAAACAACAGAATACGGGGTTATTAGCTAAATGGATTTGGCGCTTCTTGCATGAGCCGGAGGCACTTTGGAGAAGATTAATAGAAGCTAAATATTATGGTTCTCTGGAAGGGTCGCATTGGCCAATTGGCATTACATATTCGGGTTATAAAGCACCTTGGAGATTCATTTGTAAGTCATTGGAATTGATGCGCTCATTGATCAATTACGGTGTTGGTAATGGCTCATCTATTCGTTTTTGGACTGATCGTTGGTTGGCATGTGGGGTCATTAGCGCTGTTTTCCCTAGGCTTTTTCGGTTGACTACACATAAGGATCTGAATATTGCACAGATTAGGGACAACAATTCAGATACTTGGAACTTACGTTTGCGTAGAAATCTTAATGAGCTGGAGTTTTTGGAATGGATGGATTTATCAGTCCAATTGGATAGAATCAGATTGCGAGGCACTTCTGACTATTGGATTTGGAATTTAGAAGCATCAGGACATTTTTCTGTAAAATCTCTTGTATCTCATCTACTTATGGGGGGTGACACGGTTGAAAAAGATTTGTATGCGGCAATCTGGAAGGATCAATACCCGAAGAAAATTAAGATCTTTATTTGGGAGCTTAGTAAAAGACCGGTCAACACTGTGGATAGGCTTCAACGACGTTTTCCGCATTTTTCTCTTTATCTGGATCGTTGTGTGTTTTGTTGGGCAAATGGAGAGTGCCAATCTCACTTATTTGTTTTTTGTCCGTTTGCACGTGTGTGTTGGGATAAGATGTTGCGGGCGTTTCAGTGGACTCTAGTTCTTCCTTTGGATATTCAGTCATTCCTCCTATCCGTTTTGGTTGGACATCCATTCAAAGGGACAAAGGAATTGCTTTGGCTGTCTTTTTGCAGGGCTTTCCTTTGGACAATTTGGAATGAGCGTAATTCACGTATCTTCAGGAGTATCAATAGATCAAGTGATCACATTTTTGAGTTAACTCTTACATCTATGTATTTTTTGTGCAAAAATAAGGCACCCATATCTAGTTACTCATTATCTTACTTTGTATCCAATTGGATGTTATTGTTGTAAGCCTCTAAGGCATTGGGTTTTCCCTATTTCATTCTATCAATGAAATCGTTTCCTTGACAAAAAGATAGATGGACTAAAATGAAAAAAGAAAAATAATAATAAATAAATAAAAAAAAAAAAAAAAAAAAAAAAAAAAGAGAAAATAGAATGGAAAAAAAGAAAAATGAGACAAAAACCAAACTTTTCAAGATTGTTAAGGGTAGGCTTATAACTAACTAAAATATTTTGGATTTGATGTTTTAATAGTATATCATAAAAAATAATAATAAAGAAGTGTCCTCAACTTATAAATGTCATGCATTTTTAACTAATAGCGTGTCTAAGTATCCGTATCGTATCCGTATCTCGTGTCCGTGGACAAGTCCATGTCCTATCTCGTGTCCGTGGACAAGTCCATGTCCGTATTTCTTAGGGCACAAAAGTAGAACCATATCCATGATTGCAGGCAATGTTCGCCAAAAAATGCTTTCAACATCAACTCGGAGTGAGAATCAAAATGAAGAAACAAATCCAACGAACTTACCTGTTTTTCTAAGCTCGCTCGGATCACTGGGGTCACCATGATTTTTTTTCCATTCAATTTCCCATTCAATTTCCCATTAGTTTCCACAACATTCGCCGTCTTTCTCGACGGACCCTTACCAGCAATATCCTCAAGATCAACAATATCCTCCGCCTCAACGTCGGAATCTTCATCATCCTCCTCCACACTTTCAACATCACTGCCCCCAGCAATCCCAGAATAGAAATCCGCACCACTTCCCACAGCATCAACCTTCAAAACCTTAATCAATTTCCAACTCCAATCATCAAAACACTGATCAACATCACCTCCATCAACGTCTCCTTCCCCAACCGCCAATATCTCCTTGGCACCCAACGCCTTCATCCGCTTAGAAAAATCCCTCGCAACCCCATTAAACGTCTCTCCATAACCCCGACTACCAACGCCGAACACAGCAAATTGACACTGAGAGAGCAACAACGAGCCGACCCTGAAATCCTCGGCGCTCTCGGAGAGCCAATTGGCGAAGAATTTCGCGTGAGGAGGCGGGCCACCATCTTCCCAAGTGGAAACAACGAACAAAACTAGATTCTCCTTACAAAGATCCTCAGGCTCGTAATCCTTGGGATCGACAAGATCGAACAGCAGTCCATTCGAATTCAAAACGTCGAGCAGGCGAAGAGCTAGGGCTTTGGAGGTGCCAGTTTGGGAAACGAAGACCAATTTGGGTGTGCGAGAAGGAGCAGAAGGATTTAAGGAGCGATTAGGGTTTAAGGAGAGCTTAAGGTTTCTGAGACGGCGGGACTTGTAGAAGCAATATAAAGTGGAGGCTGAGAGAAGAGCGAGAAGAGTGAGCTTTGCGGAGAGTGAAGAAAAGGACATGGCGTGAAGAGAAGATCGTTGCCTTGCCTGGTTTTGAGCCGTTGCTGTTAGGTTAATGGATCGAGCGTAAACTGGAAACGAATATTGGACTGTGGAAGAACGAAGAAGAAGACGACGACGAAGAGACAAATATTTTGGGCTTTCGAGCTGCTAAAGCCCAAAATCTCTAATCTTAATGAATAGTGGGCTAGGCCCATTTTCTTAAAATAAAAAGACTCGACAACTTGTAGTGTCACACGTGGTTTGTGCTTAATCTTTGAATTGTGGTAGTGCAACTCTCTCCATCTTCAAAGAGTTCGGCTCTCTACTTCTTTGAGTTGTGTCAGTTCAGCTCTCTACTTTTTCTAGTTGTGTCAGTTCGGCTTTCTACTACTTTGAGTTGTGTCAGTTCGGCTCTCTACTTCTTCGAGTTGTGTCAGTTCGGCTCACTACTTCTTCGAGTTGTATCAGTTCGGCTCACTACTTCTTCGAGCTGTGTCAGTTCGGCTCACTACTTCTTCAAGATGTGTCAGTCAGTTCGGCTCACTACTTCTTCAATCTGTGTCTGTCAGTTCGGCTCACTACTTCTTCAAGATGTGCCAGTCAGTTCGGTTCACTACTTCTTCAAGCTGTGTCAGTCAGTTCGGCTCACTACTTCTTCAAGATGTGTCAGTCAGCTCGGCTCACTACTTCTTCAAGCTGTGTCAATCAGTTCGGATCTCTACTTCTTCAAATTGTGTCAGTTCGACTCTCTGCAGCTTCATACTTTGATAGCTCGACTCTCTTCATCTTTGAATCGCGTTTTGTGCCACCTCAATTGGTAAATTTCACTCAAAAGTCACCTAAGCTCAAAAATCTCAATTCCTCATTTTTTGTAGAGTCATTTAACAACCCCAACTAATGCTAAAAAACCACACAAAAAGGAAAACTCAGAGAAACTTTTTCCATATTTGCTTAGAAGAGAAATACTTTTACCCTTTCCCAAAACTACTTCAATGACTTTACAAAAAATAATCAAAATGGATAACGAATAATTTTTTTGAAACTAACAGACCCATCTTGATGAACAAATACATGTGAATAGTGGATTTTGCATGAAAAAGAAAAAGAAGAAATTTATTATCATCAATATAAATTTTGGATCGATAGGTTGTAGGGTGAATAGGTTGTTTCAATTAGGGGTGTACAAAAAAACCGGTAATCCAACGAACTCGGACTACCCAACCCAACCAACGGGTTGAGTTGGGTTGAGTAGTATTTTGGGTTGGGTTGGGTTGAAAATTTTGAAAAAATAATTTTGGATTGATTTTCGGATGGACCTTTTTCGGGTTGGGTTGAACCCAACCTAAAATTTGTATATAATATATTATGTCGTTAGTTTCATTAAATGTTTATAGTGTGTGGTTGGAGTCCTTCCCTATTTCTTAAGATTAAACATGTTCTAATCTTAGCGATGAAGTTTTTTAAATTTTATTTTTAAACTTATTTTATATTATGAATTCACTTTTCTTTGAAATTGATTTATTAAATTTTATTTTTAAACTTATTTTATATTATGAATTCACTTTTCTTTGAAATTGATTTCTTTTTTAACCACTTTCCTTTTATATATTTATTGTATTCACAATTAAAATTTACATTTAAGCTTAAACTTGATTTATTTTGATTTAATTTTATATTTAAGAGGTAGAAATTTTGTATTAAAATTTATTTTTTGAAAATTGAAGCAATTCTCAAATGCGTTTATACTAATTTTCGGTTCCAATTTGGGTTTATAATTGTTGTGAACCTAATGACCCAACCCAACCCGAAAATATAGGGTTGGTTGGGTTGGGTTGTCTCTTTGATTGAGTTGGGTTGGGTTCTGGATTTAAAATTACCCTCAACTCTATCCAATCCAACTCATGTACCCCCTTAATTCCAATTTTAGATGGATGAAATCCTACCGTGAATCATGAATTGCAAAAATCATGATGAACAATCTCTTGATTACAGTGGTGTGGATAAGATCTTCTTGAGAATTATGATCTAGCAAATTAAGAATGAGAAAGAATTTATAAATGCAATTGGGTCGGTGGTTGAGAAAAACATTGAGAGTAGTTATGGTGGAGATTTTTTTTTTTTGATACAATAATATTGAGAGAGGAGATTTTAACCTATGACCTATTATTATGTCTTACAAGATAGAAGTAGAGTTATGCTACTTTGCAGTTATGGTGGAGAATTTAAAAGTATAGGATCGTATTCATAATAAAATTAATTTTATATCTAATAAAACAATTAACTTAAAAAGTTTGAAACATGTATAATGCAAAATGAAAAGTTTAGAAATTTATGATACATTTTTTAAAAGAAAATATAGAAATATTTTAGATTCAAAACTAAAATATCTTTAAGAATTCGATTTTGTGAACCTTTTGGGTACAAAAAATATCTTAAGAAATATTTTAGGTTAGGAGATTTGAACCTTTTGGGTACAAAAAATACATTAACCATAAAATTTATGAGCAAAGAGCAATAAAAACAATATCTTAAGAATTTGATTTTCTATCAGTTGGTGCAGTTAGTTATCTTGATTTATATTAATCCATTTCAATTCCACTCTTGCTCTCTATATAGGGTTTGTTGATCCATTTTCCAATATATATTCTTTAAAATATATATTTTTATATACTCATAATATAATTCAATTTTTATCTATAAAGTATTTATTATGAAATCGACAATCAACAATCGAATCGAATACGTAAAACAGATAAATACGAAGAAGACACATATTTACGTGGTTCACTAACGTTGTGTTAGCCAGTCCACAAGCAGAGAGGGATAACAATTTATTCAGATAAGACGTCGTAATACATATTACAAAGTAATGAACATAATCTTAACGACTAGGGTTTAATTCGGACTTATATATGCGCTCTCATTAAACCCTAATACATAGTGTGTAAACTAATAGAATGCGCTGCAAAAACAGATGCTCTGTGGAGTGTGGAATGCATTTTCGCTACGTGGCGATGTCCTCGTACCCCTTTTTGCTGCCCGGGCCGTGAAACTTCTGACTAACTAATCGTAGGTCATTAATGTGTTCGAGGCATAATACAACAATATTTTATTTAATAGATTGGAAGGTTCCCTTAAAACTATGGTATTCAATATTTCCTATAGCCCTAGCATGAACCGAGTTAAAGTGAAGGTAACATATATACACGGTAAACTACTATAATGATAACATTTCTCTTTAATTCTGTTCCAACCATTTATCACTCCATGGTTCAAATAAAAATATACTTTCAAAATTTTAGCACTAAAATAAAAAGGCATACGAAGGAAAAAGTATGGCTTATAAAATCATCTAAGAATAGAAAATGTGAATTCTTTGTGTTAATTCTCATTAACTCATCTCAACTACAAGCCAGACTATTTAAGAAGAGGGAGCAGCCAACGAGAAGAAAGAGAGCATAGGCTGCAGAGCTAATTAATGACTAATTAAATAACATTAACCTACAATCTTAAGAAAAGCTATTTGGCAGTAGAAGAAGTACAACAGAAAATTAAATGCACATACTACATATTGGTTTTGTCATTAACCGGTCCTTGACTCCAACAGATTTCAATTGAGGTCTAACTGGCTTGTCTGAGACAGGTTGTGTTCTAACTTCCCCCTTCAAATGCAGCGGAACATTAGTGAGACTAAGTTTGTCGCATAGGCACTGAAACCGAGACAATGATAACGGTTTCATAAAATAGTCTGCAAGTTGATCATGAGATGGAATATACTGAACCTTTAACTGAGAGCGAAGCACTTGTTCACGAACAAAATGAACATCTATCTCTATATGTTTTGTGCGAGCTTGAATAATTGGATTGCGAGCCAAGGCGGCAGCACTGATATTATCACACCATGTAATCGGAGCATGCTGAAGAGGGATCCGTAATTGACTAAGAAGCGAGGACAGCCAGCGCAATTCAGAGGCAACATGAGTCAAAGCCCAATATTCGGATTTCGCGCTGGAACGAGCAACTACCTATTGTTTCTTGGAGGACCAGGAGATCATGGTCGAACCAAAGAAAACACAGTAGCCACCAACCGATCGTCTGTCAATAGGCGAGCAGCCCAGTCTGCATCAGAGAAATCGGTGAGAGTAAAAGAATGAGCAGGTTGAATTGCTAGGCCAAGGTGAAGAGTTCCTTGAAGGTAGCGAAGAAGACGTTTCATGGCCTACCAGTGAACATTAGACGGGGCATGACCATGTTGGCTTAATATTATATTATTAAAATTAAAAAATAATATTATATTATTTAAATTAAAAAATAATATCATATTATTAAAAGTAATATTATATTATTAAAATTAATAAATTAATATTATATTATTAAAATTAATAAATCTATATCTAAACCTAATTTAAAACTCATATGAACCCTATTTCGAAACCATAAATCCTAAACCCCAATTTAAAATTGAAACCTAATTTGGAATACATATTCTTATTTATTTAAAACACTGATTTAAAACTCTAAACCCTAATTCTATTTTCAAACTTAATTTGGAATACATATTCTTATTTATTTCAAACCCTCATTTAAAACTCCAAACCCTAATTCTATTTTCAAACCTAATTTAGAATACATATTCTTATTTATTTTAAACCCTCATTTAAAACTCCAAACTCTAATTCTATTTTCAAACCTAATTTGGAATACATATTCTTCTTTATTTTAAACACTCATTTAAAACTTCAAACCCTAATTCTATTTTCAAACCTAATTATAGATATTCTTATCTATTTGAACTGTAATTTGAAACTCTAAGGCCCCGTTTGATAACCATTTGGTTTCTTGTTTTTGGTTTTTCAAATGTAAGCCTAATTTTCTCTCAAATTTCCTACAATTTGTTTCATCATTTCTACCATGTATACATCTTTCCTTAGGAAAGTAGGGGAAGATCAACCAACTTTTAAAAACAAAAAAAAAGTAGCTTCCCAAAGTTTGTTTTTGTTTTTAAAAGTTGGTTAGTATTCTCCTACTTTCTTAAAGTAAGATGGATATGTAAGGACCCGACCCAAACTGGGGTCTAAACCTAAGTCCTTAACTCTAAGTGCATGAAAATTGGTACTTGACATCTCGGGCATGTAACTTTAAAACAAATCTCTTTAAAACAACTAAGAAGAACAAGTTTATAAAGACCATAAATTCAAGAAGACAGTTGTAGGGTACCCAATAGTCAAAACATAAAACTCAGTAAAACACATTCTAATTATCGTGCCCTAAATAGTTCATGCAGAAAGAAATAAACAAAAGACTCAAACGGAAAAATGCAGCGGGTCCCATGGTCATCTCCAGCTCGTCCGATCA
>JBBMEF010000014.1:8152902-8163271 GCA_037832685.1 Sicyos baderoa | reverse complement strand
GAGTCTATCAGTCACTATTGATGGAGTCTATCAGACACTATTGATGGAGTCTATCAATCTGATTTTGATAGATTTGCGAATATTTTCAAAAAGTTGCTATTTACTCAATTTTTTTATCTTATTGTAATATACATGCAAATTCCCCCTTATAATATTTATATAATTTTTTACATTAATTTAGTATAATTTTACTTTACCTAACATACTTATCTATGTAACGTAATTATCATGCATTTAAATAAATTCATTTTTTTAATATATAAAATAGTTTACTGTATTCTTATTTATGTTATTTTGTTCCACAAATTCATCCATATTTATTTAAAAATTTTAATTTCAATTTAAATATGATTGTTCTTTGAAAAAAAATTATATATTTAACTCTAGTTTGATGAAAAATTCAATATAATTTCTAAGTCGACTTAACAAAATATAATTTGACATATATTATTGTAATATACAGAATTAGTGAGGGGCAAAAAAGTCATTAACGGATGTCCTTCATATAGAATCTAGAAACTCATGTTTTAAAAGGGCATTCAAAACTAATCAAATGGTCTCATTTTAAATCTACATTCAAACAAAGTTTTGACTCTAACTTTTCTACACAAAAACTACATTCAAACGAGTTTTTTGCTAAAACTTTCAATTTTTAACTACTCAATATAACTCTTAAAACTAAAGCCTACCAAAATATGTCAACAAACAGGCTCGTTGGTCTTAAGTATTTAACATGGTTCATTTTAAAAAAAAAAGTATTTAACATAGAAATGGAAAAGAAAATAAAACTATCTTCAAATTTTAACCTTGACTGAATCAATTTTCAACTTCAAATTTTTAATTTTATTAATTTGACTTATGAGTTATAACTTAAAAATAAAGTGTAAAACTTCTCTGCATATGAATGTATAGGGGGAGCCCTACAATTTGATAATGTAGCACTATTGGTGTCACAAAATTTTCTTTATATTTTAATATTATTATTTATGAGATGATTTTTTGTAACACCATTGAGTGTTACATGAGGATGTGTTCAAAAATAAATGAGGATGTGTTCAAATTTTTAAAATGGAAAAGTATAATATACATTCATGTATAGGAGAGTTTTATTAAAAAATATTGAGGATGTGTTCAAATTTTTAAAAGGGAGAAGTATAAAATTTTGAAAAACTCTCCGACTTAAAAACAAAAAACATTTCCAATTGGCCTAGTTTATTTCTTTTTTTTTAAACCAACCAATTGGTTTAGTTGATTGCATGTGCAGGTTATTTTCTAGTCTACGTCAATCACCATCTGTGAAGATAGAGTCAGATTTGATGTTGTAAAAGAAAAGGTCGTTTTGGTTTTATTTTCAATTTCTTTTATAAAAAAATTGACCAAAATCAAATTTAAAGCATCATCTTCTACCTAACTTCAAGTGATAAAATTAAAGGTCAGTTTTTTAATGTTGGAGAGTGATCAAGTCTGTTTTCATACACCTGGAAATAAGATTTGGTATCGAAGAAAGTCAAAGTAACACAATACAAAAAGAGATATACTTGTGATTGACGCATTCCCTCCCTATAAATAAAAAGGCAGACCTTCTTTAAGACATATGTGGCATCTTTTGGTGTTACACATCTTTTCTCCCCTTTCTTTTAATATTGTTCAAACAATTTTTTTATGGCATCAAGGATGCCACATATGCCTTAAGAAGGGTATGTCTCCTTATTCATAAGGAGGCAAGTATTCTTCGTACAAAAATGGTCTCTTTCTTTACCAAAAAAAAAAACACAATTCTAAACATTCTGTTGAAAATATTTTAAAAAAATGTCATTTCTAAAAAATAAAACAGATATAGTGGAAATGTTTGCAACAAACATAAGCATATTGCAAGGCAAAAGTTAGAACAAAAAGCTCAAAAACAATCCAATGAGGAGAATCAAATTTTACAGAGGTACAAATTGCACTCCAGAATGCTCTTTGAATGGAGCTGAAACAAATTTTCATCCTAAACAGAGATAATTTTAGCAACAAGAGAAGGCCTTTCCAGTCATGAGCAATGGAGAAATTTCTCATGGCAGTGACTGATTTTCCTCTCTAACTCAGACGTACAAGCATCAGACAACACGACTCGGGCAATCTCGACATAAATAAACTGAAAACTCTGGAAGAAAACTCATAACTCAATAAATGTTCCTAGATGCAGACTATAAGAAAATAAAGTTAAACCATCAGGAGCAGAGGGCAAGACAAGAACAGTCAGCTAGACGATAGTCACGAATCATTAACTCGAGCCGATTTCCACACCGTGTTATGGATCTAAGCAACTAAATTAACAGGATAATTGTCGATGCAGTCTTCCCATGGACTGGATTGAGATGGCCTCACATTCCTGAGTGCTTCCCACACTGCACTATTACATTTGAAACCACTTCCAAATGCAATCTGCCACACACGGTTGCCTTTATGCATCCTCCCTTTGGCTTCTATGTAGGCCAATTCATACCAAATAGAGCTCGATGAAGTATTTCCAAACCGGTGAAGCGTCATCCGAGAAGCCTCGACATGGAAAGGCAAAAGCTGCAAATTCTTTTCCAATTCATCAATCACAGCCCGTCCTCCGGCATGTATGCAGAAATGATCAAACGCAAGCTTGAAGTCAGGAATATACGGCTTCATACTTCCATTAAGAAACTTCTTTACCAATAGAGTTGCAAAGAACAACAGTTGCTCACTAATCGGGAGTACAAGCGGACCCAACGTAGTGATGTTTGTTTTCAAAGCTCCTCCAGCAATCGCCATCAAATCTTTGGACAGTGACACACCCGTCTTACCAATGTCGTCCTGCTCCTGATAAACACATCGGAAAGCCTTATCATCGGCTCCACGATGAGTCCTCACAACATGAATAAGCCTATACTTAGCTCGCCTTCTATCTGCAGACTTGTTGGACAGTAAAACAGCAGAACCACCAACTCTAAACAGACAATTAGGAATCAACATAGACTTCTTATTCCCAAAATACCAATTCTGAGTAATGTTTTCAGTACTCACAACAACAGCTAAAGTATTCCGATGAACCCGCAACAAATCCTTCGCAAGGTCAACCGCAATAACCCCAGCACTACAACCCATTCCACCCAAATTGAAGCTCCTAATATTACCCCTCAACTTATACTTATTAACAATCATAGCAGAAAGCGAAGGCGTCGGGTTAAACAAGCTGCAATTCACAACAAGAATACCAATATCCTTAGGTTTGACATTGGTGTTAGCAAACAATTTGTCCAAAGCACCAAACATGACCTGTTCGGCCTCCTCTCTCGCCGCGGCCATGGTCGGGCGAGGAGGAATGAAGTGCATAGCTTCGGGAACATAAGTCTCCTCGCCAAGTCCAGATCGCTCCAAAATCTTGCGCTGGAACTCAAGCGAGGACTCATCGAAATCGCCAGTGAGCCTAGAATGGTTCATGAATCGATGAAACGGAGCCTTAAGCTCGTCGGCAGGCCGATAACAGGAATAATCAACGAGATAAACAGGCCGAGGACGAGTCATAGTGTAAACAGTCAATCCGAAAACCATAACGGTGGAGCAAATCACGACGCTAACCAAATTGTACTGGAGATGAAACCAAAGCTGACGAACATCGTCGAGATTCATTTGCGAAACCTCGATTAGGGTAACGGCGATCAAAGGAACAATACATAGGGTTAAGAGATTAGAAATCAGGTAGTGGTAACCTAATTTGACGTACTTGAGATTGACGCTCTGAAGGAAATCGGGCAATCTTGTGGAATGATGGATCATCGGAAGGGCGCCAGTGCCGGCGGAGCCGCTGTTGACGACGGTGGGGACGGAGGTTGCGCCGCCTCGGTCCATGGCGGAGGCGGAGGGGTTTCCGGCGACTGGAATCAAAATCTGTGGAGATGAAAACGGGAATCGACGAATCCGATGCAAATGGAATTTGAAAGGGGGCGAAAGAACACAGAAATGGAGACCGGAATTTTTGTGAGCAGTGGTGGATATTTGACAGACTGATAATTATTTTTTTAAAATATAAAAATAAAAATGATTTTTATTAATTTTATTATTATTATTATTATTTATTTATTTATTTGTTTGTAATTTCCACGTATGGGAAAGCGAGTAGAAATGCACGTGGACTTGCCGGTGCTTTTACTCAGAATCCTACTCTACCTACATCAGCTAACACAAATTGAACTTTCAAAAAAACACACAATTTTAGGCCCCATTTGATAACTATTTGGTTTCTTGTTTTTGGTTTTTCAAATTTAAGCCTATTTTTTCTTAAATTTCCTACAATTTATTTTATCATTTCTACCATGTATACATCTTTCCTTAAGAAAGTAGGGGAAGACCAACCAACTTTTAAAAACAAAAAAAAGTAGCTTTCCAAAATTTGTTTTTATTTTTAAAAGTTGGTTAGTATTCTCCTACTCTCCCAAAGAAAGATGGATAAATAGTAGGAAGGATGAAGCACATCGTAGGAAATTTGAGAGACAATAAGCTTAAATTTGAAAAATCCAAAACAAAAAACAAATGGTTATCAAACGGGGCATTTTTCCTTTTTTTTGTTTTGAAAATATGACAATCGAAGCTTCATTCCCCTATATTCCAGATATTACCGATCCATCTCTCAAAACAACGTGTTTGAAGTCCCTAATCTCAACCACTAGATCTTGAAAATCATATAGATAATATAACTTGAATCTACACAATAATGTATTTGATGTATATGATGGCTAAAGTGTCTTTTAATAATAGTGATAATCCAAAAAATAACTATATAACCAAAATTGTATCATTTGAATTAGAAGGAGATTACATATTGAACCGAAAAGAGTTGGTGACAGAGTGGTTTCATTGTTTGGTGCAAATCGAGTTCAACATCATTGTTATTTGATTCCTGAAATCGGTATTTATAATCTCCCTCCAATTTATACTATTTTAAAGTAATTGAAAACATTTATTTTATTAGATTATAATCTCCCTCCAATTGAAAACATTTATTTTATTAGAGTGGTTTTATTTGTCATATTTCATCAATATTATCATCAACATCTGAATAAAATTAAAGACAACATTTCCATAAACACCAAAAGATAACCTTTTCTTCGAAAAAAAAACATGTAATCTAATAAAATAAATGTTTTCAATTACTTTAAAAATAGTATAACGTTAAAACAATATCTTCAAATAAACATATATCTTTTCTTTATATCCATGCGTTGAAAATTTCAAACTCATTGAAAATATGAATCTTGCGTATCACTTCAAATCTACATTTGTGCGTAAAAATATTTCTTGATGGATGAGTAATACCTGGAGCAGATTTTTTATTCGGCAAAATTTGATAAGGGAGCTTTTTAATTAATTTATTATTTTGTTCTTTTCGATAATGTAAAAAAAAAAGCTAAGTTTTATGAGGATTCCAAAATACTAAAAGGATAGGTGACTCGTGGTTTCATTATTTAGTGATAATCTAATTTAATATCACGATCATTGATTCGATTATAAAATTGATATTTAACTCTCTTATTATTTGAGAGTAGTAATATGTTTATGTAGGATGTAGAGTTTGCTGGTCCATTTCTTCCCGTATGTACTTGAAATTGAAGAAAATTTACAAACTTGTAGACGTGTGAGGTTCTAATTGGGCCAAGTTCATTTATTATTCTTTTTAATTAAAATGTAAATTCTAAAGTTTAATAATTAAAATAAAAAGTGACTCATTTTGAACTATATTTATAAAATACATTTTTTTTTAAACATGATATCCACAACCGTCTCTGAATAGTTTTATAAGTGAATTTCAAACTTGAGACATTGAGAAGAGCATACCCTTAAAACTCAAATTTTCAATCACCGCACCACCCCTTGAAGACATATTTATAAATTACTTACCCATAATTTGATAAGTTTTTCTCTTTGAAATTTTAAAACACCGAAAAAATAATTCTAAAACATTTCTAAGAAATAATAAACATGTATGCAACTACACCACAATTATCGACATTAGAGTTTAGTCGAATCATTTTATTGGTTTAAGATTAAATTAATTTAGTTTTCTCACGATCCAAGACCCACACCTGAATATAAAGAAAAAAAACTCACAAAATACCTCTCTTAGACAAATACACAATTATTAATAATTTTAACTTGGATTTGAACAAATCAAAATGTGCTGGAATCGTTTGTCTCTTCCAAACTCTATATAATAGCACTTAAAAACTTCAAAATTATTATTAAATAAAATTGAGTTTTTTTACCATCAAAATATAAATTAATTTGATATAAGCGGTCAACAAACCAACAAATTTGTCAGTAGATTTTTTGGAAGTTTTTGTATAATATATTTTAAGGAAAGAAATTGAGATTTAGATTTGTATAAAATTATAGTTTAGGTTTATAAATTTTTCTCATATAGGTTTTTGCATTTAAGATTTATATTAGTGCATTTGATATTAGGTATTGACATTTTGAGATTTAGGTTTGGGCATTGAGTTTAGAATTAGGTTTGGGCATCTAGATTAGGTTTGGGCATTTAGTTTAGACTTAGGTTTCAACATTTTAAATTTAGTAGTTATCTTTGTTATACTAAGTGTGCTACTTACACGTGAATGATCTATTATACTATATAATAATAATGTTACTAATTTTTTTGATAAGATAATAATAATATATTTTTAGTATATGCGTCAATTGTGATATATTTATTATTTTTATATTATATCTTCATAATAAAATATTAATTATATGAGATGTATATGTGAGATTTTTTTTAAAAAAAATATTATATATCATAAATCTAAATTTATAAAATTGCTACACTGAGCGATAATATTGTAAACTCAATAATTATAAGGCCACGAGTTTGAATTATCAACAATCTTGTAATCTAAAAAAAAAACCATAAAAATTTGCTATTTATCAAAGTAATATTGAGTTTTAGTGACTCTAAAAGTTATTATAGTAAATAGTAATAATAACAATAATAATAAAACAAATTCATTAAGTATTATGCTTAGTATAATTTTCCATACAAATAAAAACAGTTTAACTAAAAAGTCATAAATTTCTTATACATCAATTACAAAAATATAGTTCATCAATTTTAAATTGAAATTTTAAAATCATATAAGATCGAAAGTATTTTATATATATATATATATTTTTTTTTTTACAAATGTATAGATCCATTTATAAGAATTTGATGAAGTCTAGTATAATGAATCATTTATATAATTTCTTACAAAATTTTTGAAGTTGAAAATTAATTATTGATCGAATGCACTTTAATAAATTATAAGAGAAACTTGTAACGTTAATCAAATGAAGAAAATAATCATTAAAAAGTTTGTAGTGCAACACTAGCACATTTGTCTTCTGATCACAAGGTTGCGTGTTGTTTGATTTACCATTTCGAAAAAGGTAAAAAATAATTACAAATTATCATTAATGCATTAAGATTATCACTAACTTTTTTCTAAAAAAATTAAATAATTTTTTAAGATAAAAACTATCCCTAACCCTATAATTTGTTTATGGAAAGATTTAATAAATTATAAATTCATTTTAATTCATTTTTAAAATTTAAAATGAAATGAGTGAAATTAGAAAAGAGAGTTTCGATAGTTTTTTGCACTATAATATTTCCACTGGATTTAATAAAATTCTAAAGCTTCAAATTTGTAAAAGCCATCTTTAATTTTATAAAATGATACTTTAACTTTCATATTTAACCTCTACATATTCTTCTCACTCTTAACTATTATGAAAGTTTTGTCAAAAAAGAAAAAAACAATTATGAAGTGTTTCTTCTAAAAAATAATTAAAAAAATGAAAGTATAAAATTAAAAGAGCTTATAATAATATTCGATAAAAAAGAATTAGAGTAATATTAAAAAAATCAACAAGTGTTTAATTTCTAACCTCTATTTTTTATAATATAAATATTTTGTACATTTTAGAAAAAGTTCATAAATCAAATATTTTATTTTTTTAATTCATTAGGTATATAAAATAATAATAATAATAACTATTACCAAGTTTTTTTAAATGCTAAAAAAAGATCCAAACTCCATCAAGAAAGTCTAAAGTGTGACGGATTGATGTAAAGTTAAAAATGGACAGCTTAACGAAAGAATCAGAAATAAGTTAATAAACAAATGTAAAAAACACATAAGCCTCTCATAACTTTAATGTTGAACTAAATTACCATTAAATAAAGAAGTCATCTAACTATTCACCGAGTTAAATTTTAAGAATCACCAAGAATATTTAATTAACATTTATGTGTATTAAATAGTTCACTAAAAAATCTTGTAGTGCATGGTTGGTAGAAGAACTATTATTACCAATGAAATTGGAGAAGAAACAAAAAGACAAATAAATTAAAGAGGTGGAAGGAGTCAGAATTTCAATAGACACTAATTAATAATATTAAATATTAATTTTCTTGTGAAAAGTTTTTTGTTTTTTGTATTTTGTTTTTTGTAGTACAATTCTTGTGGAAGAGTTGGTTACAAAGAAATTTATGTTTATTAAATAATTCATTAAAAATTTATTGTGCTTTCCGTAATTTTTTTAGTGTGGTTAGCATGTTTGTAATTTAAAATATAATGTAGGGATAAAATCGTCCAAAAATAATTATATCTTAAAATTATATTTAAAGGTTGTTTGATTATAAAATTGATTAACACCAAACAAAATAACTCAAATGGGCTTTTGACGAGTTTAGTACATGATGTTTTTAAGAAACTTTAGACAATAGGTTAACATGCTATTTTGTTTTTTAAACTTTCATCTGTGAATCTATTTTGATCTTTAAACATTTAGGCTTCGTTTGCTAATTATTTCGTTTTTTGTATTTTTATTTTTATTTTTTGATTTTTGATTTTTAATTTTTTGGTTTTAAAAAATAAAATCCACATATAATTGATAACTAAATTTAGTTTTGTGTTTTTAGAAATTAAAAATAAAAATACATGTTCGATAATTATTTTCTATTTTCAAATATCATTGATTTTTTTTTAGTTTTTTAACTTTTTATTTTTGATTTTTTTTATATATTTTTTAAAACGAAAATAAAACCATTTTTAAAAACTACTTTTTTTCAGTTTTTAGAATTTATTGTTTTTAAAATTTTAAAAATAAAAACCAAAATTGGTTATCAAATAAACCTGTTTTTAAAAAGTTAAAAACAAAAAACGAAATAGTTACCAAGATCTTAAATATTCAATTTTAATTCTTAAGATCCCCCTTTGATAACCATTTGATTTTTTATTTTTGGGTTTTAAAATTTAAGCTTATTTTTACTCAAATTTCCTACACATTTTTTTTATAATGTATCAATCTATCCTCAAGAGAGTAGGTGAATGCTAATTAATTTCAAAAACAAAAACAAGTTTTTAGAAGCTACTTTTTTTTGTTTCCAAATTTTAGTTTGATTTCTTGAAATATAAGTAAGATGTAGATATATAAGTAATAAAAAAAAAAGGGAAATTGTACTAGATAGTCCAATTTTACAAAATAATTACAAATATAGGCAAATTTGAAAATATTTAGCATCATAGTCAAATTTACAATATAAATAATACTCATCATACTGTATTATGTATTAGTTATTCAGTATACAAAGTACTACTTTATACTGTATATTTGACTATGGTTGCTACTTTTTTTCAAATTTGTCTAGTATTGTAAATATTTTATCAATTTGATCTATTTCTACAAAAAAATCCTAAAAAAACATACTTAAATTAGTTGTTATAGATTTAAATTTCAAAAAAAAAAAAAAAAAAAAAGATTATTAGACGAGGCCCAAACTTTTACATTAATTCAATTTTAGTCTTTAAATTTTCAAATATCTAATTTTAGTCACCTCATTCTAAATACTTTTAAAATAGTCCATTAATACTGTTGAGGTCCAACCTTCCCCTAGCCACTACTCCAATTCATTTGTTCAATCTAAAGGTTTTGGTGACTATTTTGAAAACCTCAGATCCTTAGCATCAAAGGCTGGATCAAAGTTCTTTAACAATTTGGCTTGAAAAATCTTAGGTCCACAATTTTGCAACAATTCAGATTTCGGCTGATTTTCACATCATCGGTGTTTATACAAATAATCTTGTAAACTTTAAAATAGAAAATAAAGTTTAAAGAGAATAAGAAATAACACTCATAATTATAGTGGTTCGACAAGAGCGTCTACGTCTACTTGAGGTAACTATATTATTGCATCATTTTGCTTTCTTCAAAGCATGGAGATCTCAAATACAAGGCATCCTTTTTCACACTCTTTCAATCTCTACTTTTTGAGATTGAAGACTTGCTATATGCTCTAAGCATTTTAGAGCCTTATTTA